>BQKN01062300.1:0-23123 GCA_022839385.1 Asparagus kiusianus
CCACATTGTCTATCCATTTTTGGGGCCTTAAAGCAATTTTCCCTTAAATTATTGTTTGCTTACCTTTTGGTTTATACGTATATATATTTTTGAGTTCCCTTCCACAAACAAAGTTTTTGCTCCATAGATTACTTAAACTCTTCTTCTCTTTTGTGATAGGAGAAAAAACAACTGGTTTCTTGAAAACTATGCGTCCATGACGTGGAATCCTCATCAGAGATTAAACACGCAAGAATAATCTATAATCTTCAGGAATAAGAACAAGATGGGCCCTCGTGAAATGTTCATAAGCGGTTGTCCACTAGCAAAATTTTAGATATCTCATCTGTACATATCTTTGTCTACAAGTCATTTATACACCATTCTTGTCCTAATCACCTTCTTTAAAGGATAAATGTTTGCATTTGTGGGCCGTTCTTGCATAGTAATTATTGGGTTCTTTACCTGAGCCACTTAACTCATGCATATTTGTGAAACTACCTTCGAAATTTAGTATTTGCAAACTACCTCACATCTTTGACTTTGGAAAAGAAAAAAAAAAGAACTAAACCAACAAATTATCAATTTTGTTGAGTATAATGAGTAAGTAATTAACTATTTGATTGATGTTTTCATAATACAATTACAAATAAACTATTAAGTTAATGATTTATTGGTATTTCTTTCAAAAATTGATTATTCAAGGTAGTTCTGAGCAAATACAGAGTTTGGAGGCAGTTTTGTAAATATGTATAATTTAAGTGGTATATCTACTCCTCTATACTTAAAGGAGAATTCAAAGAATTAGTTCATGCTACAGTAAATAGTATGAACAGTTAACCACATCTGGTCCTCTGTACTCGAAGTACTATTCATGCTGCTGTAATTTACTGCAACATAAATAGTAAATCAAATTTGCTCCTCCATACTTAAAATTGCTATTTACGTACAGTAATTTACTGTATCATAAATAGTAAAACAAATCAAATGTATTAAAACTTGAATCTTTCTTTAAGTATAGAGGAGTAGATACGATTTCTAAATCAAATGTATTAAAACTTGAATCTTTCTTTAAGTATAGAGAAATAGACATAGTTTCTAATTTAAGTATACAATAATTAAATCAAATTAATATATTAAAACTTAGAGGGAGGTAAGTTGAAAATATAGTGCTTTAACAAAAGGGCAGTAATTCAGACGGGGTGCACAGTAGGACATACTAACCAAAACCCCGTTGTTATCTGTACACGCCTCATCTGCCTCAGGTCATCTCTTTTGACTTAGAGAGAGAGAGAGAGAGGAGAGGAGAGGGAGAGATGGATTCAAGGCTGAGCAACAAGGTATGATATCTTCTTCAACAAATTAATCTATCATGATTTCATTTTATTATTATTTCACATACTAGTTCTTATTGATGTATCACTAGCTAGTTTTCTGTCCTCATCAAATAAACTAGAGGAGAGCCAACAAGCCTTTAGTGTTTAATCCACATTTTAGAGAAGTAAAGGGGACTCGGCCTCGAACGAACTTGTTAAAAAAAAACAAAACAAGAAAATCCTATTGGGTGCCTATAACTAGCATTCCTCAATTTGAGACTTCAGAGTGTTAGCTTGCCATTTAGGAAAGATAGAGATGCGGCCAAGAGAGGTTGACTTATTCCAAGGGATGAAAGATTTTATTGAATGGTTTTGTCTCCAATCTTGGGTAAAGGCTTAGGCTCAATCAAGTACGGTCAATGGGACGTTATTCAAGCTTTTGAGTCCGGCTGGATGTTTACCTTGAATCCCTCTTCTTCTCAGCCCCTGTTGCAAATTAATAGGAAGTGGAATGCCACAAATCTTGATCCCTACTTAGTCAGATGTGAATCTTTTGAGTGTGTAAAAGTAGGTAAGATGGTGAAGAAAATATTTATGATCTATTTCATTTTAATTTTAATTTTGTTGAGTATAATGTGTCTCTCTTTTTTAATAAAAAAGGCTCTTTGCCTTCAGGGCCTTCTTGTATCGGGAGAAAACCCCCAAAAAGAGCTTGCATGGCTTGACACTTCAAAGATAGGAAGTTAAGGTCCAAATTGGTTCCATTTTCTGATGTTTTCTTCAGCAAAAAATTTCAATAAAAGTGGTGCAGTGCAGAAAATGCATGAATACAACCTTAAGGAGGGAACTTTTAGCTCAGAATAGGTTGGAAACGTATTAGTTGGCAACAAATTAATTGCAAGTTGTTACTTTTAGCCCCGAAAGGTGTTGGGGGAGAAATCGGGTCCAATCTAGAGTTGATGAGTCTTAAACAGAATTTAGGAATCAATTTTAACCAAAAAACTATAGCTATTAGATATTGACCTAAATTCTATTTAAACTCAGCATTTTTTTTATCTTATCTGATGTGGGACTATACTCACATATTAATCACCTCAACAAAATGTACTTCATTTCCTATTTTTAATCTCAACCAAACAACAAATTAGTGTGGTAATCAAATTCCACGCTTGTTTTAAAAGTGAACCAACCATTAGAAATCCAATTCTAAGAAATCGAGCAATTAAACCACTGAAAATAGGTTTCTGACACGGAAAACGGGTATCTTATTACTTTCAGAAACCAACCAAGCAGACCTAGCTTGAAGAGAACAATTCCATTGGTGTTGCATCTTATCACATAAATTTATGATTGTACCATCTTGAATAGTAAAAAATCAGTCTTTACTGAGCTGAATTATACAGCCATCGTTGTCGGAGTGACAAGACTCAACATGGGTTAATTTCACAATACCCCCTAAACTTTGGGGGTCTGCAAATAACCCCATGAATTTTTTAATCTCACGAAACCTCATAAAGTTTGGGGTATCTCACAAAACCATCATGAACTTTCTGCTTTTGTCGCTGGATCCCTATTTGTAATTAAGAAATAACTGAAATTTCTTTGAAAGAAAAAAAAAATCCATTTTTTGAAGCTAAAAATAGGGCGAGATGCCCTGTTCGAAACATTCATTAAAATAACTAACTTAACCCATACTAAGCTAGACTAAGAATAGTAATGATCAAACTGTTCATACACAATTACACATGAGTAGAGAGAGAACCAATGTCGTCACCTACAATATAAGTCATAGATGTGTGGTTAAAACTAAACTTAGCCAAAACTTAATAGAGGAGAAGCTAGATAGAAACATAATCCAACTACAAATGTTTTAGAGCTATCACTAATCTCATCAAAATTATAATTAATATAAGCCAAAAGAAAATTGTAAGGAGTGAGTTCTAGATATAAGTAACAAAAGATGAAACATTTAGTCAACACCTCAGAAGTTATCTCCCCCATGTGCTTCATCAACCTAGTAACATGCATCTGTAGGTGTTAAAAATTGCCTATAGGTTCTCACACGTAGTTTAAAACAAAACGAAGGTGATAAACGTCATCATGAGATTATCTGATGCCAAGACGAAACAACGAAAGGCATAAAGTGAGACGGTGAAATGTACAAACCCGTGAAACGATAGATCATGACCAAACAAGACATAGTCGCTTGAAAATCACATCAAAGCGACCCGTTGGTGCACGAATTACATCAAAGTGACCTGCACCCGTGCGGGTCACGTTGATGTGACCCGCACACCCGCGGGTCACCTTAATGTGACCCACACACCCGCGGGTCACCTTAATGTGACCCGCACATCCGCGGGTTACATTGAACTGACTCGCATCCCGGTTCCCGAAAACGCGTATTTCGATGTTTTCTCAGGATTTATTCGTTCTAGAGCCTCCCAACTACTTGGATATCATCCCTAAACATGGATAGACCGTTATTAATTGAAGATGATGCCAAATCACTTATTCTTATCCAAAAACACCACAATTGAAGCCTATAAATACAAGTCTAGGGTCCTATACGCAAGGGATCTGAAATTCTGAAAAGAGGACGATGTGCTGTCGGTTTGGAGAGTGAATCCCATGAATTTCAGAGGATGGCTAGTAGATTTTGGCGAACTCCGGCATAAAGAAGGAGCGTTTCGATAGTTCTGATGCCCGTTTCGTCATTCCTTGAGATCAGAATTTGTACTAATCTCGAGAAGAGTCGTAATCTTACTTGGTTGAGATTATCACTTCTGTTCTTGTTTCCTTTGTAAAGCAACAAACATTTAACCTTCCGATCAATTGGATCTGATATATGGCGGTCCACCAATAAACCCTGGCAAATGCAAAGATGCCACACGAGCAGTGTGTGATAAACATCCTCTACGTGTGTTTTAAAGAAAGTTGTAATCTTTCTATTTCTTTTGTGTAGAGAGATCTTATCAAAAGACTCATCTTTTGAATTCGTTGTAGACACCTGAAGTTGTAATAAATTCCTCAAAGAAATCAACTTTCGATACAAATACGCTGACGACCACAGTGGGAGCCAACAGCCTCTCTGCCGAGGCTGTAGTGTTGCAACCAAAAATCCTAATCCCGGTTGATACAGAGGTCGAATACGAGTTCGACCAATAGAAGTGCGAGGAATACCTGTCGTCTTCCTCCAGATCCTCTTCCCGTCACAAGTGCAGGAAGATCTCCTCCTCCAGAATGGTCCGCTGGTCTTCAGATCTGAAGACCCAGGGTGATGATCATCGTCCTATTGCTGCTACAGTTGCGCCTTGCAACGCCCCTCCGGCGTCCAATGAAGCCGGATCTACAGATTTGAACTCCTCCTTAATCAAGGAGTTGAGTGCTGAAGGTGAGCCAATTCTGTCAAAGAGGGCTCATCAAAGGCAACGTCAACGCCTCGAGCGCCAACTAGCCAAGGCCTTGGAGCCGATTGACGGGATTCGTTATAAGACGGATCTGGAATTTAGGAAATGCTAAGCGCCTCGGCAGTGAGCAAATAGCTCTTCCTCCAAACCATTAACTGATGAATGGGTCCGCATTAAAAGAACACGTTCGACTCTCGAGGAGCATATTCAGAAGCTTCGTGCACTACTCGCGCACGTGCGGATTCTCATGTAAGAGGCATAAAAATTACAAAAGGAAGAGGCGACCAAAATACCACCAAAACCACGCTAAGTATGGAGGTCCAAGTCCATACCAGCGGCCGAGAAAACCAAAAAACACAGATCACCGCAAGGTGACCCGGCCAGCCGCGGGTCACCTCCGAAGCAGAGCCAGTCAGGCTCCCGAGGCTATTTCTCCACTTCCTCGAGTTCCGCTCCTGCCCTAGTTGATCCTGTATCTCTAGTGAAGTCCCACGGCAACGTGGATCTCTACCGATTAAAGATGACGATGGCGGATCGTCTTGGTTTTTTACACGAGGATCGAGGGAAAGTTCCAGTCAAAGAATGCTTGGGTCCGGTGAATGAACCCCAAGCAATTCGGCAGACTGGGGGTCGTGCGCATCCTCCCGACAAGTCAAGGACCTCCCATATTAGGAAAGTACCGGTAACCGCCCGTCTCGGATTGTGAGTTGAAATCCAAGAGCCCGTTGAGGCCCTGCGCTCACGAAGCTGTAGTTCCAAATGAGTGACTCTTGAGAACGCCAACGAGGCGTTATGTCCCCAAAAGGAAATATGTTTGTCGGAAGACGACGATGTTATACAAGGGAAGTCATGCCAGCACATGATAGGTTGCTCCGGTAATCATGCTGATGAGTTATACTATCAGGCTAGGGGTACGAATACGTCTCATAAGAGAAGTACCAGGGAAATAAATTCTCACTGTCCGTACACCAAGCTTATCAGAGTAGTATTATCATAATGTTGCTGCCCCAAGACTGCTCCACAGAGGGTCTCAGTATTCGAAAGGATTTCCAATGAAGCGTCGAAACCCAAACGAGGCGTTTTCGCAGGAAAAGATCGGGTGTTTAAGATGATGAACTCCCAGAGGTTACCATCAACGTGGCGATAAAGGGAAGTCAACATGGCGCTTCAGTCCTGAGCCTTTTCTAGAAATATTCCAGCATTTAACTCAGTTGCGATTGGGAACTATTAGGCGTAGGGATTACCAGAGGATGTAGAGAGGGAATCCTCATATGATGAAGTTGTTTGCGTATAAAATTGATTGATTCATTGTCGTGTTTATTACAAACTTCAGACGTTTACAACGAAAACAAAAATTAGTCTTTTTATAAGACTTTTACACAATGAATATAAAATTACAATTCTCTTCAAACAGCACAGAGATGGTTTATCGGTCTTCTGCTTGCGTGGAATCTTGGCCTGTGATGGGGATGTTGATATCCGTGGACCACCGTCGATCAGATCTGATTACTGAAAAATTGGACAGAGCTTCGTCTATCCGTGAAGGGATCAAGAAACCGTAGCTCTTATCTCGGCGAAGCGAGATAATCACTCTTCTTAAGATTATCGCAACGGGATAACCTTAAGGAACGAACACGGGCGATGCAAATCTGATGAGTTCCTCTTCTTTATGCCGACGAACTCGATCTGATCTCTCCTCCTCCTCTCTGAAACTTGTGGATCTTCACTCCTCAATTCGGTAGGGCTTCGCCAATTCTCCAAAATTCCAGATCCGAAAAAATGAGGCTCCAGGGGCTGTATTTATAGGCTTCCAGGAGATCCGAGCGGTTAAAACTGATCGAAAACCGTCAAAAACACGTCCCAAGTGCGAGACAGCTCGGGGTGTCTCACACCTGTGCGAGACAGTTTGTACCCTCTTCGGTATTTTGGCTCTAATTCTTTCATCCAAACTCGGATTTGAGTGATTCAAGATGTGTTGGAAAGCTGGCAAAGAGATCTACAACTTTTATGTTTTGAGTTTCTTCAGATTCTAACGGGATCATGGTCAAAACAGCTCCACAAGTTCTGAGATACCTTTGGGTGTCTCGGCCAGGTCCGAGATACCTTTGGGTGTCTCGGCACTATTTTGGTCATAACTTCCTCATATGACTTCCAAATGACCTGATTCCAGATGGGTTGGAAAGCTGACAAAAATATATACAACTTTTATGTTTTGAGTTTCTTCATATTCAAAACGAATCATGGTTAAAACAGCTCTATAAGTTGCAAGATATCTTTGGGTGTCTCGGCCAGGTCCGAGACACCTTTGGGTGTCTCGGTGCTATTTTGGTCATAACTTCCTCATTGACCTCCAAATGACCTGATTCCAGACGGATTGGAAATCTGACAAAAATATTTACAACTTTCATATTTTGAGTTTCTTCAGATTCAAAACAAATCATGGTCAAAATAGCTCCACAAGTTCCGAGACACCTTTGGGTGTCTCGGTCATGGCCGAGACACTTTAGGGTGTCTCGGTCGTGCCGAGACACCTCGGGTGTCCCAGTTCAGCCTGAGACGTTCCGTTATGCCTGTTTGTTCGTTTTCGCCGTAACTTCTTCATCCGAACTCGGATTTGAACGATTCAAAGTGCGTTGGAAAGCCGACGAGGAGTTCTATAAGCTCCAATAATTAGATCATCTGTGAAATAAATGAGATACGAAGGGCATTTCATCTTTTGTAAGTGACACGGGGCTCCCGATCAGTTCGTATCCTTATTATTCTGAAACTCCGTTGCTTCACATAGTTCGTCAACCCACTTCATGTGTTTGTCGACATCAATCAAGCTCCTGTGACTTAGATTATGACGTTCATTGTCTTTTCTTAGCACTGAGCCGTTTGTGGAGACCTATAGGCAATTTTTGATGCCTACAGATACCCCCTCCAAAGCGTTCCAGACTCGTTTCTTTTGTAGAAGAGGCTGGAATACTTTGGATGTGATTGGTCCAATCTTCAGTCGACATGAAGGACCTGTAATTAGCTTTAATTCTTGACTCCTTCGATTTTCAGTCTATTCGATGTTTTGACGAATGCTGAAGTTCCTTCGGCGCTGCGTTTATCGTCTGGCCGTCGTCGAAGTCTCAAATCTAAAACTGATGAGTTGAGTTTGGCTCGTGTCGTCGAGTTGACTTTGAACTGACTATCTCCGTCATGATATATTGATTCGCGTTGTTTTTTTGATCGCAACGCGCTGACTAGCGTTGACCTAGGGTTACGCGTTGACCGGTGTTGACCTTAGGGTTTTGGATCACCATTAACACAGTTTATACTCATGCGTTTGCTGGAGTATACACAGTTTAAGCTCTTGAGGTATTGGAGCGTGGCGGTCTCAAATTTTAGGACTGCAGGACCAACTATTAAAGTTGTTTCGTCTACAGATATGGATCTTGGATCTTATCCCGAAGTTGTTGGATGCTCAAGTCACGAGACCAACTAATAAAGTTGATGCGTAAATGACTCGCATTTATAGAATTTTTGGCAAATTCTCAGCCATCAACGGGTTTGATGTGCCTTTACTGACTACCGTTTGAGTCGGGCTAGCACGCGGATTGTTTAAGTCCGTTCCGCATGTGACGTTAAGCTAAAAGAGTTAACCCTTTTAGTGCTACGATATTGAATACGTAGACTTCGTCTTTCTCCTGTGAAAAGACTAAACAGCGACGTGTATCAGACGTTGACTTAGGATTTTTGGCAAATCCTCAGTCCTTAACGGATTTGACGTGCTCTTACCGATTACCGTTTGAATCAGGCTTAAATGCGGATTGTTTAAAGTCCGTTCCGCATGTGACGTTGTGCTAAAGGAATGAACTCCCTTAGACTTGATGCTACGATATTGAATACGTAGACTTTGTCTTTGTCACGGGAATAGACTACCCGACAACGCGTGTTAGGTGTTGACTTATCCTTACTTAGGATTCAGGATAAAAATCCCCAGACTAGAATTCTGGTGTCTTCTTCAATCGGTGAAAGACTAAACCGGCAAGGCGTGTTAGGCGTTGACTTATCCCTACTTAGGATTCGGGATAAAATTCCCCGCGCGTGTAAGGTACGGATTAAGGTGTTATTAATAACAACCTGCCACAATATCAAATATGTGGGCTTTTGTCCTTTTTACGGTTAAGGGCTAACTGGTAACACGTGTTAGGCGTTGACTTATCCCTACTTAGGATTCGGAATAAAATTCCTCGTGCATGAAATGCCAGATTTGAAGTTGAGAATTGTGTCTTTTCTCAAAGTAAAGACAAACCCAATGCTGGAGAGGGAGAATTTTATATTCTGTCCCTAGGTCTTGTTTAGGGTAAAGACGAACCCAAAATAGGAGAGGAAAAATTTTATACTGAAAAGGAAGAATTTTATATTCTATCTTCAGTTGAAAAGGAAACTCAAAGTGGGATCTCCACCCCCAGAATCCGGAAAGGTGAAACTAGGAGTGGGGTCTCCACTCCGAGAATCGGAGGAATTCAAACAACCCTAACTTTTATAGGATTGGTTGCTTGATCCAAGAAAAGAGTTCCTCATTTATTGAGGGAAAATTCCGATTTCGACCCTAACTTTTATAGGTTTGGTTAAAAAAATAAACGATGGAAGTCTTTCGTTTATCGAAAGGGATAACTCAATCTTAGTCCTAACTATCTGCAGGTTTGACTAAGTAAAGTTGGAGACAATCCTAACTTTTATAGATTTAATTGCTCAATTTGAAAGTGGACCTCTCGTTCATGGAAGGAATCGAGAGGGGATTTTGGTTGTGGTCCTGACTGTTTAAAGGTTTGACCAAGATGGGAATTTGAGACGACTCTAACTGTTTAAAGGTTTGACCGTTCAATTTGTGGACCCCTCGTTCATGGAAGGAATCGAGAGGGGATTTTGGTTATGGTCCTAACTGTTTAAAGGTTTGACCAAGATGAGAATTTGAGAGGACCCTAACTGTTTAAAGGTTTGATCGTTCAATTTGTGGACCTCTCGTTCATGGAAGGAATCGCGAGGGGATTTTGGTTGTGGTCCTAACTGTTTAAAGGTTTGACCAAGATGGAGTGGGAGTGCAAATCACAATAGGAGCGTTGATTCGTACAAATCACTCAAGTGGGGTTCCTAGTATTAAGTGATTGGGACTTTAACACAAAAGAGTTTGGCGATTCGTCCAGGTTGGACAGATCAAAATTCCAAACATTATATCTGGACTCTAACCATGAAAGTGTTGAGTGCACGAACATAACAGAAGTTTGAATGGATTAAACCAGAAAGAATTTTAGTGGACTCACTGTCAATAAATTTGATCAGTGAGGGATTTTATAATGGAAGACTGTGAGTCGTCGAACACCAATGAGAGTTTTGTGAGGAAAGATTAATCCAATGAAGTGATCAAATCTTGTCTCAGCAAAAGAGTGTTCGGAAATCATAGTAAAAGTTTAGTGTTTATCACTTTATTCGTAATGATCAGGTTATCCCTAAGAAAATTACATGTAAAAATTCTTCCGGGAACTTCCCGTTATATGAATCATCCACCCCCAGCTTCCTTCGCGAAACTGGGTCTATCATTGCATTTGGTCGCATGATCGGGTTATCCTTAAGAATATTACGTATAAAATTCTCCAGGAACTTCCCATCAATGTTAGGAAACAGTTTAGACTCATATACCTATTGGAGTATCAGGAAGCAGTTTAACCTCTTATACCGGTCGGAGGATTGAGAAACAGTTTATACTCTTATACTTGTCGGAGTGTTGAGAAGCAGTTTATACTCGTATACTCTTCGGAGTGTTGCACCATCATTCGACTTATTCTAGCTTTATGGCGCCAGAGTCGATTAGAGTTTGAATCTTGTTCTTTAAGCCGAAACAAATCTCGGTAGGATGGAGAACTCTCCTATGGTATGCACAGTAGTTTGGATCCGTAATCTTCTTAGCTTCCTCCTGGTCTTTAATAGGTGGTAGCTCAATCTCACCGTTATTCAGGAGGTACTCGAAAATATTCGGAACTTCCTCGTCCTTGAAAGAATACTCTTTTTGGAGTCTTGGATTTAGAGTTCTCTGCTGTTTTTGAGGTTGTTGTTGCGACGTCTGATTAACATCAACAACTGTTGTAGGTGCCTTCCCTTCATCATGGGAAACGAGACTCGGATTCAGAGGGTAAGTCATCGGTTGACTTCTTTCTTCCTTCCCCCTTCTGAGAAAGCGTTCGGCCTGCTCGCCGCGCACCTTCAACTCTTTCCAGGTATTGAGCGGCTCTACTCCCATAACGTCCAAGATATTAATAGACAAGTTATTATGACAGGTTTGCAAGACGAATTCCTCCGTGATGGGATCCTTGCAGTTCATTGCCTGATTGCGGAAGCATTTGATGAAGGTATCCACCGACTCTCCGTCTTTTTGTTTCTCATCGAAGAGTGTCCTGATCGATACTTCGGCGTCATCATCGAAGAAATGAGCGAGGAACATGCTCTCCAGGTCCTCCCAACTAATGATGCTTCCAGGCTTGAGACGACGGTACCAATCGAAGGCGGGCCCGCGAAGGGTGCCAACGAATGACCGAACCATCAAGGCTTCATGGCCAGAGATCATACCCAAGTGGGACTTAAAGTAGATCAGATGTTGAGTGGGCGAACCCTTCCTGTCAAACGGCGTGAAGTTTATCAGTTTGAACTTTGCCGGATACGGGATCGAATCCCACTCTCTCGGGTAAGGACACGGAATGCCAGTCCTTTTCACCTCTCGACCAGACATCAGAGCATTGACTTTTCTCTCGAGTTCTTTTATTTTCTCATCGTCGCTTGTATCAGGTTCTGGACGATTCTTAAGAGAAATAACGCGGCCACCCCCGGCGTTATCATCATTGGTGGGACCACCCCCAGCGTCGTTATTTTTAGTGGGGTCACCCCCAGCATTCTGGTCAACGGGAGGATCATCGACATTGATGTATTCATCCACGTCTGAATCGCTAACTGCTTGGCTATCATTATTGCGATGACTGGATTCGCCTAACTGATTCGACAAAGCTCAGATTTGTTGGTCGTGCATTTGTCTCATCTCCTGCATAGCCATTTCCACTTCGATCTTGAATGCTTCTTTCTGCTTAGCTAAAGCATCCTCAACCATTTTGGCTACTTCCTCGGTGTTGATCATAAACACCTCACGAGATTGTTCGGGACTGGATACGGTGGCTTCTGAAGCGACTGCCGAGCAAGCGTCTGACACTTCATCGTCCGAGGATAGTCCTCTGGTCATCCTCAAATAATCTCTACGTCTAGTAATCCCTACACGTAGCCGAGTTAAACGATGTGATATGAGGGGGTCCGAATCAGAAGGTCGGGTAGATTTCCTCTTATCAGTCACATTGGCGATGACTACGGATTGTTCAGGCCCGATGGCTCCTAATTGAAGCTGAGACATTAGTTGGGCTATCCCCGAATTGACTCTCTTTCCTAAAGAAAAATCTGGGTTAGAAGTAATCGGAGACTTCCCCTTATCGACCATATTGATGGTGAATGCTGGGAGTTCGTTATCTCGATTGGCTGATCACCTCTTGCTAAAACGTCTTGCTTTGGGTTTCAATGCTTCTGCGAAGATACTCTCGAATATCGAGACCCTCTGTGGAGCGGTCTTGGGGCAGCTACACGCTGATAATACTGTCCTGATAATTTTGTTGCACGGACAGTGAGAGTCCGCTTCCCGGGTACTTCTATTTCGAGATTTATTCGTACCCCCAGCCTGATAGTACAACTCATCGACGTCACAGTCAGAGCAACCTATCGGCTGTTTACATGAATTCTCAGGTATAACGCATTCTTCTATCTATCGTGTTTTTATCTGAGTAAACATCGCCTTGTTGGCGTCTACAGGAGTTACACGCTTGGAATCACACCTTTGTGAGGGTGAAATCTTAACGGGCTCCTTGTTTTCTGCACGCACCCCCAAGCGGGCCGTTGTAGAAATTAACTTGTTAGGAGGTCGCGTACGACCCCCAGTCTGGATGTTTGCTCGGGGTTCCTTTAATGGTCCCCAACGTTCTTTAATAGGCGCTTTGCCTCGATCTTCGGGTAGAGAACCGAGGCGATCCTTCAGAGGAATCCTAAACTTGGGGAAATCCACGCTATAGTGGGGTTTTATCGGGGGTTCGGGATCTGAAGTTGACAAAGGCTTAATGATAGTTTCGTTTGTTTTTGCCTTAGGCGCTGATTTAGCTTTTGATATCCAAACTTGTTTAGATCTTGGCGATCTCTTAACTGCCTCTTCCTTTTGTATTTCCTGTGCTTTTCGCACAAGGGTCCGGGCATGCGCAAGCAAGGCGCGGCGCTTCTGGATTCGTTCCTCGAGAGTAGAGCGGGTCCGTTTGACACGAACCCATTCGTTAATTAGAGGTCGAGAGGAGGATTCCGATGCTAGTCGTGGCGATAGATTAGCCACTTGGCGCTTTCTGAACTCCCGATCTGCTTGGCAATGGAGTCTATCCGCCTGATCCAAAGCCTTGGCGAATTGGCGCGCGAGGCGTTGGCGTTTCCTTTGACGTGCCCTCTTTGATAGAGTTGGCGCGCCTTCAGCAGTCGACTCCTTGATTGCGAAGGAGTTCAGATCTGCAGATCTGATCTCATTGGATGCCGGCGGATCGTTGCAAGGTGCAACTACGACAGCGACGACGTGGAGATCGACTTCTTTGGTCTTCAGATCTGGAGACCGACGGATCTTCTAGGAGGAGGAGATCTTCCTGCGCTTATGAGGAGGAGCAGATCTGGAGGAGGAGGAGGAGATGTACTCTTCAAATCTCTGCTGGTCGAATTCGTATTCGACCTCTTCGAACACCGGGATCTTGATCATCGGCTGCGGCACGACAGCTTCGGCAGTAAAGCTGTTGGCTCCCACTGTGGTCGCCAGCTTGTTTGCGTAGAAAATTGATTGATTCATTGTCGTGTTCATTACAAACTTCAGACGTTTACAACGAAAACAAAAATTAGTCTTTTTATAAGACTTTTACACAATGAATACAAAATTACAATTCTCTTCAAACAGCGCAGAGATCGTTTATCGGTCTTCTGCTTGCGTGGAATCTTGGCCTGTGATGGGGATGTTGATATCCGTGGACCACCGTCGATCAGATCTGATTGCTGAAAAATTGGGCAGAGCTTCGTCTATCCGTGAAGGGATCGAGAAACCATAGCTCTTATCTCGGCGAAGCGAGATAATCACTCTTCTTAAGATTATCGCAACGGGATAATCCTAAGGAACAAACACGGGCGATGCAGATCTGATGAGTTCCTCTTCTTTATGCCGACGAACTTGATCTGATCTCTCCTCCTCCTCTCTAAAACTTATGGATCTTCACTCCTCAATTCGGCAGGGCTTCGCCAATTCTCCAAAATTCCAGATCCGAAAAAATAAGGCTCCAGGGGCTGTATTTATAGGCTTCCAGGAGATCCGGGCGGTTAAAACTGATCGAAAACCGTCAAAAACACGTCCCAAGTGCGAGACAGCTCGGGGTGTCTCGCACCTGTGCGGGACAGTTTGTACCCTCTTCAGTATTTTGGCTCTAATTCTTTCATCCGAACTCGGATTTGAGTGATTCAAGATATGTTGGAAAGATGACAAAGAGATCTACAATTTTTATGTTTTGAGTTTCTTCAGATTCTAACGGGATCATGGTCAAAACAGCTCCACAAGTTCTGAGACACCTTTGGGTGTCTCGGCCAGGTCCGAGATACCTTTGGGTGTCTCGGCATTATTTTGGTCATAACTTCCTCATATGACCTCCAAATGACCTGATTTTAGATGGGTTGGAAAGCTGACAAAAATATATACAACTTTCATGTTTTGAGTTTCTTCATATTCAAAACGAATCATGGTTAAAACAGCTCCACAAGTTGCAAGATACCTTTGGGTGTCTCGGCCAGGTCCGAGACACCTTTGGGTGTCTCGGTGCTATTTTGGTCATAACTTCCTCATATGACCTCCAAATGACCTGATTCCAGATGGATTAGAAATCTGACAAAAATATTTATAACTTTCATGTTTTGAGTTTCTTTAGATTCAAAACGAATCATGGTCAAAACAGCTCCACAAGTTTCGAGACACCTTTGGGTGTCTCGGCCAAGTCCGAGACACCCTTGGGTGTCTCGGCCATGGCCGAGACACTTTAGGGTGTCTCGGTCGTGCCGAGACACCTCGGGTGTCCCAGTTCAGCCTGAGACGTTCCGTTATGCCTGTTTGTTCGTTTTCGCCGTAACTTCTTCATCCGAACTCGGATTTGAACGATTCAAAGTGCGTTGGAAAGCCGACGATGAGTTCTATAAGCTCCAATGATTAGATCATATGTGGAATAAATGAGACACGAAGGGCATTTTATCTTTTGTAAGTGACACGGGGCTCCCGATCAGTTCGTATCCTTATTATTCTGAAACTCCGTTGCTTCACATAGTTCGTCAACCCACTTCATGTGTTTCTCGACATCAATCAAGCTCCTGTGACTTAGATTATGACGTTCATTGTCTTTTCTTAGCACTGAGCCGTTCGTGGAGACCTATAGGCAATTTTCGATGCCTACAGAAGTATCAGATGCTTGCTCGGTAGTTGCTTCGGATAACACGGTGTCTAGCACGGGACGAATCCGGGAGGTGTTCACCATCACTCCCGACAAGTTAGTTCAAATGCTTAAAAACACTCTAGCTAAGCAGAAAGAAGAGCTTAGGGCTGAAATGAAGATGGAAATGGAGTTGAACATGTAGCGCATGAGGGAATTGCACGACCAACAACTTCAAGCCTTATCAAATCAGATTGGCAAATCTAGTCGTCGTAACAAAGTTGATAGCGACTCAGAGGTGGAGGAAAATCATAATGTTGACATCCCTCCCGTCAACAACAACGCTGGGGGTAGCCCCATTGCTAATAACAACGTTGGGGGTGGTCCCATCATTCCTCCCTAAAATCCTCCGAAGAAATATGCGGGCGAGGACAACAAGATGATGCAAGAGCTAGAAGATAAGGTCAACGCCTTGTTATCGGCTCAAGAAGTAAAGAGAACTGACATTCCGTGTCCATATCCAAGAGAGTGAGATTTATATTTTGTATCCGACGAAGTTCAATCTAATTAACTTTACGCTGTTTGATGGAAGGGGCTCGCCTACTCAGTACTTTATTTACTTCAAGGCCCACCTGGGAGTGATCTCTGAGAATGAATCCTTAATGATTCGGTCATTCGTTAGCACCCTTTGTGGAGCTGCCTTCGAATGGTACCGTCGTCTCAACCCAGGAAGCATCAACAGGTGGAACGACATGGAGAGTATGTTTCTCGCCAACTTTTTCGATGATGACACTGAAGTGTCAATTGGAGCTCTTCTAGATAAAAAGCAGAAGAATGGAGAGTCAGTTGACACATTCGTCAAACGCTTCTGAAACAAGGTGATGAACTGCCAAGATCCGGTCACAGAGGAGTTCATACTCAAGACCTG
Organism: Asparagus kiusianus; assembly: GCA_022839385.1. NCBI lineage: Eukaryota > Viridiplantae > Streptophyta > Magnoliopsida > Asparagales > Asparagaceae > Asparagus > Asparagus kiusianus. The sequence continues at coordinate 16,175 of BQKN01062300.1, forward strand.
CCATAACAATCTCTCCCTCGATGTCCTCGAAGCCATGGGGGTTGTCCTCTCAACCACCTGGAAGGAATTAAAACTACATGGATAACAGGTTGAGCGCTTCCTTAGAAAAAAGAAGACCGAGAAAAGCCAGCCGACAGCACATGTGGTTGCGGTTGATGTTAATCAGGCGTTACAACAACAATCACAAAAAAAGCGAAGGACTCCTGATCCAAGGTTCCAGAAGGAGTATTTCAAAGATGATAAAGTTCCAGCTATCTTGAAGTACCTCCTCGCCAATAACAAAATTGAGCTATCACCTATTAAAGATCAGGAGGGAGCTAAGAGGATTATGGATCTAAAATATTGTGCATACCACAAGAGGGTTCTTCATCCCACCAAGGCTTGTTTCGGCCTCAAAAAATAAAATCCAAGCCTTAATTGACTCCGACGTCATAACGACGAAACAAGCCAAATGAGGATGACTTTTTACTCCAACAGGTATACGAGTATAAACTGTTTTCCAAACCTCCAACTAGTATACGAGGCTAAACTGTTCCCTACATTTGACGGAAAGTTCCTGGAGAATATTACACATAATATTCTTAAGGATAACCCAAAACCAATTGATTCTTAATCATGATAAAAAATAATGATTAAGAACCTCCCATTGTGACTATTTAATCATTCCTAAGATGATCAAAACCCTTCCACTATGACTTCCCAAGCACTCTTTCGTCGAGATGAGATTCGATGATTTTATCTGGTTAATCTTTCCTCACGAAACTCTCACAGTGTAGTTGTGGAGTACTTAATGATTCATGGTCCTTCACCATAAAATCCATTACTAATCAAATCAACTGACGGCGGGTCCACTAAAATTCTTTTTGGTTTGATCCACTGAAATTCCTGTTATGTCTGTGCACTTAACACTTCCATTTTTAGAATCCGTACATAGTACTGGAAAATTTAAACCCCCTCATGTTAAAGTCCTTGCAACTTGACACTAAAAACTCCTATTGTGTTGACACAGTGATTTGTATAAATTAGCACTCCTACTTTTATTTGTACCACTCCACTCTCATATGATCAAACATTTAAACAGTTAGGACCACAACCAAAATCCCCTCTAGATTCATTCCACGAACGAGAGGTCCACTTCCAAATTGGACGATTAAACCTTTAAACAGTTAGGGTCGTTCCAAATCTTATTTGGTCAAACATTTAAACTGTTAGGACCACAACCAAAATCCCCTTTCGATTTTTTTCATGAACGAGAGGTCCACTTTCAAATTGAATGATCAAACATTTAAACAGTTAGGGTCATCTCAAACTTCTATTTTGTTAAACATTTAAATAGTTAGGGCCAAAGTTAGAATTACATCTCGATAAACGAGAAATCCATTTTTAGGTTGGATAATCAAACATTTAAACAGTTAGGGTTATCTAAATCTTTTTGATTCTTGGAGTGGAGATCTCACTCTTAATTTTACCTATCAGGATTCTCGAAGTGAAGATCTCACTTTGAGTTTTTTTTGAAGCAGGAGATAGAATATAAAATTCTTCCTCTCCGACATCGTGTTCGTCTTTGCCCCAAGAGAAGACACCACTAAAATCCATGTCTTACACGTATGGGGACTTTATCTCAATCCCTAAAATAGAGATAAGTCTGCATCTAACACATGCTACCGGTTAGTCTGTTCCCGTGAAAACGATCAAGTCTACGTATTCACAATCGTAGTACCAAAATCCATGCCTTACATGCATGAGGGACTTTATCTTAATCCCTAAATAGAGATTCTACACCTAACACACGTCGCCGATTAGTTTTTTGCCACAAAAAAGATACCAGAATCCATGTCTGGGGGATATTATCTCAATCCCTAAATAGAGATAAGTTTATGTCTAACACGAGTTACCGGGTAGCCTATTCCCGTAACAATGGCAAAATCTATGTATTCAACATCATAGCATCAAGTCTAAGAAAATTTATTCTCTTAGCATAATATTACATGTGAAACGGGTTTAACAATCTACATGCTAGCCCGATTTAAATGGTAACCGGTAAAGGCGCGTTAAATCCGTTGATGGCTGAGGGTTTGCGAAAAATCCTATGAGCATCCCGTGAGTGATGATTAAATTTATGTATTCAAAATTATAGCACTAATTCTAAAAGTGTTTATTCTTTTAGCACAACGTTACATACAGAACAGACTTAAACAATCTGCATGCTAGCCCGGTTCAAACGATAGTCGGTAAAGGCACATCAAACTCGCTGATGGCTGATGAATTACCAAAAATCCTATGAGTATTATGCTTATCTGTTCTAAACAGAATGTGTAATCATAATAAGGTACAAAAGTCACTAACACATCAGCTTCATTAGTTGGTCTCGTGACTTGAACAGGCGAGTTAACCTCAACTCCAGCCAAAATTTCTGTAACCATGGAGAGGAAGGCTTGAAAACTCTATTCCTAGGGTTTTAAAGAAGTTTTCAAACTCAAGGATGGACAAAGATGACCTAAGAGGGTGCAAGTTTCGGACTTAAACAAATTCAGTCCGAAGTATTCTCAGTTTGCTCTTCCTAAACTCCCAGGAGTATACGAGTATAAATTGGTCCTCCTCGCTCCAACACCTCAAGAACTTAAACTGTGTAAACTCTAGTTAACATATGAGTATAAACTGTGTTCACGTCGGTAACCGCGTGACGATTAAAGTCAACGTCGGTCAATGCGAGTTGACGCCATTCAACGCGTGACGATGAAAGTCGATGTCGGTCAACGCATGACAATGAAAGTCAACATCGGTCTGATTCAACGTCAATTAACGCGAGTCAATGCGATGTAATGAAGGTCGATGCCGTTCAACATGTCGATAATTTCGCCGAAATAAGACTCAGAAAAATCCTAGGTCAAAGGTTAATTCCGGGAAGTTCAATCGTGATACGAATTCCAGACGAAGATGATCAGTTCTATAGAGAATGATAGAGAGATTGTGCATGAATTCTTTTAAGTTTATAACGTCTTCTCTATCATTTGCTGAAATTGTCCTTTGAAAACCTCCATTGGTTATTGTGAAAGATCCTCTTAGATCTAACATTGACATTTTTGGAGAAAGATAATTTGTAAGACAAGGAAAAAAGAGATGTCAAAGAGTTCTGTCTTGACGTTTGTCCTCTCAAAATCTAATATTTGCCATTTTATAGCTTACACCCTCTCCGTCAATTAAGGATTTTTTTCCTCTTCTCTCTCAAGAAAATTGAAGTATTTGCCAATTTATAGGTAGGGTGATCAATGAAAAAAAGTTGAAAGTTCAGAGGGGTTTTGTAGATACCCATGGTTCATGGGGTCTGTGAGATTAAAAAAAGTTGAGTGTATGTTTGCAAAACCGCCCAAAGTTGAAGGTTTATGAAATTAACACATTCAATATACTCTCTATGTTTGTTAATTAAATAATTAAATCAGCCTTTGAATCACATCTAGAAATTCTGAAATTGTAATTAATAAATTCAAAAAACCTCAAAACTTTTCCTGAAACAATTGTTTGCTTTGTGGTTATGGAAAAGAGTTATGAAATCCATAACTGCTTTCCTATTAGTTGCTAAATATCTCTCTCAGAGTAATGGTTAAGAAGGATAGAGAGAGAGAGAGTTTTGTTGTGCGCAGCGGAAATCTAGATAGAGTTTTTGGTGCACAATAAGAGAGAAACATCATAATAAGAATTCCCGTCTCACCAAGGAAACAAGAATCTAAAGCGAATATCTCAACAAAGTGAGATATCAGCTCTTCCTCTAATCAGTTCTAGTACTAACTTATCGAGTGAACCTAATAAACTATTATAATGTCACGGCACGAACAATCAATTTTAACGTGGTTCGGCAAATTACCTACGTTCACAGGGCAAGGAGGGGGGATCTACTATTAGAGAGAAAAATAATACAAATGAGTTTACAATCACACAACTCTCACAAATTAAACCCTCAAATAGGCTCCTTGCTTTTCTTCTCAAAAGGTCAGCCTCCAAAGAGTTTTTCTCTCTTAACAGCCTAATCCTCTGCATTTTCTCTTTTCAGTTGCCAAAGCTATCTACTCCTCCCCGTTCTTTTCTTTTGCACCAAGCCCTAGGTACTCAAAAGTGATATATATAGCTGCCGAAACCATCTCTTCACGCGGAACCTAGGAAAAAACCGCTGAATAATTAGAGAGATCTCGCCATCTCTTCACGCGGAATTCCCTTTGCACGACCCGTCGGTTCTTAGCCTTGCTGCTCACGCGCTTTGTGGCCCCTGCTTTTGTCCGCTGAACAACACAAGAAAAACATATTTGTTGTTCACGTGATCCTTCAGAACGTGGGGGGCCCACGTTCAAATCCCCTCATGCGTTTTCACGTGTTCACAATTTTCACCCAGCCTTGCCTCTCTCTTTCTTTCGCCTCCTTAGGAAAATGGTTAGCAATTCTCTTTTTATTTATACATCTTTTTTAGGAGTAAATTCCTACCGTAGAGAGAATAATATTTAACCTTGGAATTTGCAAACTCTAAAGTAAATTTCACTTTTTTCCATTCCATTTAGGGGCTGTTTGTTTTGCTTCTTTTTCCCCTGATTCTCTGTCAAATCTGACAGCTTGCTGTCAGTTTTGACAGCTTTCTTGCCAAAACGCCCCTAAAAAGAGCGTTTTGGCAAGAAAGCTGCCAAAACTGTCAGTTTTGGCAAGGAATCAAGGGCAAAAGAAACCAACCAAACAGCCCCTTATGATGAAAAGAAATAGTGAAATTTGTGATTATATTTTCATTCTGAAAAAAAAAAATGAAGGTTCCATGTTTTCAGTGGATTTCTATGAAATTTTTGAAAACGAACAAGCCTAAGCATATTCTTCTCTTCCTCTTCGTATACTTGTAAGTGTCTATAATTCTCTGTCCATTACATATATCCACTAAAATAATATCCAAATATCAGGTTTGTTTGGCAACTCTCCCACTTACGAGCTTAGCAAAAGTAACCTCGTTAAGGGCTAAACTTTTCTTTTTAGTTTAATATTTGGATCTTAAACTGGTTTAGTTAGGTCCAAGGAAAGGTGATTCAGAACTAAACTAGATTAGGCCAAAATCCGGTTTAATAAAGAGTTGTAAAATTGATCCCTAATATGCCTCAAACTAATTATATCCCTTCGTTACTACGCACGTCATGATTTATTAAAATTTTCTTACAGCCTCCTCTTCTCTTAATTCTTACTTTTATGAAAGTGAAGAATCAACATTGTCAACCATACCTATTGTGTTAACACGAGTGATCAAAATTTTCTTTGAGAAGAGCAAGATGGCTATGAAGAACTACTCCAAGCTAATCTGCTGCAAGATCTACATCTCCGAATCCCGCAACACGATGGCCCTAGAGTCTATCGAGCGCGCCGCAAGGCTTGACCGAGATGCGGTGATCGTGAACAAGTTCGAGGACCGGGCCTACAATCGAGTCCGATACACTCTTGTCTCCTACATTGTCCACCATAACGCCACGGATATGTTGTACAGCCCGATACGGCAGACTTTACAAGCGATGGCGGAGGCGGCGTTTGCAGCGGTAGACCTGGAGACGCATCTTGGCGCACATCCTCGGTTCGGAGTAGTGGATCATATTTGTTTTCATCCGTTGGCAGAGGCAACGGTGGAGGACGCGGCGGCCATGGCTAAGTTGGTTGCTTCTGATATGGGAAATGAATTACAAGGTATGCATGTGTCCGTTTTCAATTTTGATAGAGTATAACATTATAACCCTCAACCACTCATCACAATCGTATAGTTTTGGTATACGGTTGGAGTCTCAGTACAGTAGGCTGCAGAACCTTTGTCATTACACTGTTAGGAGATATATATGTAAATAAAATCAAATAAGGATGATAAGTAGCTATATATCCTTTACAATTAGCTTGATTTTATCATAATTGTTGATTACCTTCATTGAAAGAATCATAATTCATTCACATATAATTGGACATCAGGTCCACTTGGTTAGTATGCTTCGGTCTTATGTAGACAAGTATGTTTTCTCTTATTTAGTTATGGTTTTCTAACTACTATTTTTTTATAACAAAAAAAAAAAGTAGTGAGAAAACTAATAATTGAATAAGGAAAAAAAACAGTAGTTATTAGTTTTCTTGCTAATATTGCTATATTTTATAAAGAATCATTTTGTGTATGATCGTCACTTTGCAAACTGCAGTCCCAGTTTTCTTATATGAAGCAGCCCACCCGGATAACAAAGCCCTAGATGCAATCCGTCGTGAGCTCGGATACTACAGGCCCAACTTCATGGGCAGTCAATGGGCCGGGTGGGCCCTCCCGGATATTCTCCCCATAGCACCCGACGAAGGATCTGTTAATGTTAATAGGGCTAGAGGAATAGCAGTCATCGGAGCAAGCCCATGGATCGATACGTTTAACATCCCATTCCTATCGACCGATATAGCAACGGTGAAAAGGATAGCACGGTCCGTCAGTGCCCGCGGTGGTGGGCTTCCCTCGGTTCAAGCCCTCGCCTTGGTCCACGGAGATGACTCGATCGAGATCGCGTGCATGTTGTTGGACTCGAAACAGGTTGGCGCAGACCAGGTTCAAGCCAAGGTTGAGCTCATTGCGGCCCAAGAAGGCCTGGAGGTGGAGAAAGGGTACTTCACTGATTTTTCGCAGGACATGGTTGTTGAGAGATACATCAGGCTTGTTTTGATCGATTGAAAGCGTCGCGCTCTTTGGGTCTGTAAAGTGTAAAGTTTGTTCGGGTGAACTCATGGACTCTTATCTTTAACAAATATAAGCACTCATTGGGTTGGATGTTGATATTACAGCCCAGTGGGCCTTAATCTTTTGGGCCTAGCCTGATTAAATCCAGCAATTCCATATATTGGAAACGTGAGATTAATGATGCACATTATTGTTTTTTTTTTTTGAACTGAAAAACAGGGTGAGATACCCTGTTCATAT
>BQKN01062300.1:28518-39247 GCA_022839385.1 Asparagus kiusianus
TCTCTCTCTCTCTCTCTCTCTCTCTCTCTCTCTCTCTCTCTCTCTCTTGTTGAACCCTAATTCATCTCTCGACCCCTATTACCTCCTTCTAATCTTGAGTACAAATCGTCTATTAAATCTGCTCGTACAAGTATTAAAAACTAAAGAGAGGATCCAAAGCCTAAGATCAAATGTGAGACTAGGAATGAATGATTGCAAATATGAAGCAACCAATAATAGCAACCACAATCACAAAGAACACCAGATTTTTACATGGAAAACCCCTCAAAATCAGAAAGAAAATCCATGGGACTAAGAGTCTTTCTCAAGAGCTCCACTATAATAAAAATAGGTTACAAGAAATCTTATCCAAGCTCACACAATGGGTACACGACCCCAACTCCAACAACAATAAAATCAACCTCACAAAACAAAGAGAAACTGAAAATCTCACCTAGAAATTTAGCTTCTGTTTGGAGCCAAGATCCTGGAGCTATAGATAACTGATCGATGATCTAACCATTCAAAATGAAGTCTGATGAGGCTTCTACCTACTCACTAAATTTTAGCTCCATTAGACCACTGATAAACCTTTGATCGTCAAGTTGATGGTTGTTGTTCTAGTAGAAAAACTACAGGGATGAGCACTATCTGTTTGGGTTTCTTTCACCTTTCTCTCTTATGAAAATCTATCCCTCTCAATCTAATCTAACCCACACTTAGGAGAGGCATAACAATAGGCCAAGTAGCTAGGCTTTGGTTAAAACTCAAACCATTCGGTCTACAACATAAGACACCGAATATAACTTTGGGCCATCATTCACATAGATGGGAAACCCAACAAACCTCCCCCTCCTGCCTATGTGGAGGTGGTGCTCATTCTAGCAATCAAACAACAAATAACAAGCTTCTCCCTTGGTATTGACTTTGTCAACATATCTGATCCATTATCATTGATGTGGAATTTCTCAAGCGCTAGTAATTTACACTCTAATACATCTCATATCCAATAATATTTCACATCAATATGTTTAGACTTACCATGAGGTGTCAGATTCTTACCAATGTGTATAGCACTTGGCTATCACAAAGCAATACATATCTCTCTTGATTAAATCCAAGCTCCTGCATAAATCTCTTCGTCCAAAGCAACTCCTTGCAAGCTTTCATCGCAACAAGAACTCCACTTATATAGTAATGCAATACACTTTTACAGTTGAGATTGCCAAGCCACTGCTTCGTCCATGAAAGTGATCAAATAACCCAAAGTAGACTTCCTAGAATCAACATCTCTAGCTATATCTAAATTTGTACATATAACAAGAATAGGCTTCTTACTCCCAAAGCAAAGTCTCAAATTAGAAGTGCCTCAGAGGTATCTCATGATCCACTTTAATGCATTCTAATGCTCTCTCCTAGGATTTAAAAGAAAACGATTAATTGTACCAACAACATGAGCAATATTTGGTCTCGTGCGGTCTCGTGCATACTATAGCATACATCAAACTACTCATGACAGATGCATAAGGAATCATCCGCATATATTCCTTTTCTTCTTTAGTAGAAGGATTGTACTTAATACTCAATCTAAAGGGTGTAGCAAGAGGAGTAATCACCACTTTAGCCTTGTCCATCTGGAACCTTTGAAGCACTTTCTCAATATACTTCTCCTGTGATAACTATAGCATTTTAGCTTTTCTATCACGAGTGATCTCCATGCTAAGAATCTATTTTTCTCAGCCTAGTGCTTCATAGTATAGGACTTACTCAACTTCTCCTTCAATCTTCAATCTATCAATCGTCAAATCAACCTGACTAACAATAAGCATGTCATCATCATAGAACAGCAAAATGATAAAACTATCATCAAGAACTTTTGTACAAATATACAATGATAAAATCATCATCGAGAACTTTTGTACAAATAGACAATGGTCAGGAGTAGTCTTCTTGAAGCCTTTCTCCCTCATAACAGACTCGAACTTCTTGTACCACTGCATTGGTGTTTGTTTCAAGCCATACAAGCTCCTTTTTAATCTGTGCACAAGTTCCTCATTTTCTTTAACTCTGAAACTCTCTAGCTGCTCTATGTATATTTTCTCTTCCAAATCATCATGAATGAACGTCATTTTCACATCCATATGCTCAAGCTCTAAATCAAGACTAGTAGCCAAAGCAAGAATAACCAGGAGAGAAGACATCTCCATGATAGGAGAAAATATTTCCTCAAAGTCTATCTCCTTTTTTTTGAAGCCTTTAACAACCAATCTAGCTTTGTGTCGGAGGCATGAAGCGTTCTAGTACAAAACACTCTTACTCTTAGGCAATTTCACTAACTCGAATGTATGATCATCACGCAAAGATTTCATTTCATCTTCCATTAGTTCAACCCAATTCTTATTATCTTCATCTTTAAGGCTTCTTCATAATACTCAGGTTCATACTCATTAGGGAATTTCTTGTGTAAGGTTGCCAATCTCGGGAAGACCTCCTTGGTAGAATCATCAGTGTAACTGTAGACACCTATTGCTAACCATCAACAACACTATTTGAAGAATCATCCACGTCACCTGCATCCTGCTAGTTATCATGAACCTACTAAGCATCCTGAGCACCAATTTGTGTACCATTTTGAACACCAATTAGAATAGATCTAAATCAATCAAGCCATCCCTATCAGTAAACACTTTCTCAGCGTTCTTACTATCATTAATGTTCTAATTCTCAAAGAACACCACATCTCAGCTTTAGACAAGTTTCTTCTTAACTAGATTTTACAACCTATAACCAAAGTAATCTAGGCCACAACCAAGAAAGATACACTATCATGTCTTCACATCAAGCTTTGACCCCTCATCTTTAGGAACATGTACAAATGCCCTACACCAATCCAATACTAAGCAATGCCAAACTAAACTCTATCAGGAACATCACCATCCAATACTAAGCAATGCCTCACCCGAAAGGATCTTGATAACCATGCACATGAAAGCAAACACAAAACCCTCTCGATCAAAGTCTTATTCATTCTCCTTGCTAAGCCATTCAGCTAAGGAGTCTTCGAAGGAGTCATCTAATGTCTAACACCATGTCATCTACAATACTCATCAAATGGTCCACGATACTCACCACCGTTGTTTGAGCGAATACACTTCAACTTCTTCATGGTTTGCCTTTCAACCAAAGCATAAAACTCCTTAAATGCATCAAGTACTTGATCATTTATCTTGAAAGAATAAACTCAAAGCTTTTTTGAACGATCATCGATAAAGGTCACAAAACAAATAGCACTACTATGCAGCATTACCTTCAAAGGATCACAAACATCAAAATGCACCAACTCCAAAATACTTGATTTTCTTGAAGGAGAATGACTTTTGAAAGAAACTCTATCTTTCTTCTCGGCTAAGTAATAAGTACAGCTTTTCAATTTTGCACTCTTCACACCATAAAATAAGTTCTTCTTGGCCAAAACATTAAGCTCTTTCTCAATTATGTGACTAAGCCTCTTGTGCCATAACTCCGGACATTCTTCTCTTCCACCGCATTGACAACACCCTTAGAAATTTTAGCTTCCATCACATACAAGTTAGAAGACTTCTCAGCATGAGCCACAATTATAGAGCCTTTAATGAGTTTCCATTGCCCATTGCTAAAAAAATGCAATAACCATCATCATCAAGTCTCCTTGCCGATATCAAATTCAATCGAACATCTGGCGCATGTCTCACATTTTTTAGAATCAAAATAATTCCATTGTTGGTCACCAAAGAAACATTTCTGATACCTACAATATTAGACAAGCCATCATTGCTTATCTTCAAGGCACTAAAATCACCCAATGTATAAGAGGTAAAGAACTACTTTCTTGATGTAACATGAAGTGAAGATCCACTGTCAACAACACAACTTGTCTCATGACAAGCTAGATTAATCTCATTCTCATCATATACAATGCCAATATTACTAAAGACTATAGCGGCAACACGATCATTATTGTCATGATCATTCTTTTCTTGCTTCTCATTGCCATTCTTCTTATCTCTCCTCCATTAGAAGCACGTCCTCTTGATATATCCCAATTTACCATATTAATGGCCCTTCACATCGTTGAATCTTTATCTCTATTTGCTTTGACTTTTATCTATACCATTTGGATCCTTGCTTTTGCTTCTACCCCTCCCATCAACAACTAGAACCTCGTAATGTGATGATGAAGCTTGGGACTTTCTCCTCATCTCTTTATTCATAACACCAACTTTAGCTAGTTACATTATCACAATATCATTCGGGCCAGAGTTACAAAAGTGATGTTCGATATGTCTACCAAGAGTCTAATAAAGTGCCTAACAAACAAAGTGCTTGAACTTCATCATCAAACTTTATATCCATAGCCGTCAATCGTTGCACAATCCCTTAAAATTCACTCAAGTGGTCAGTAATGATGCATCCTTCCTTGTACTTCAAACTCATCATCTTCTTGATCAAGAACAACTTGTTGTTATGAGTTTTTAAGCATATAAGCGGATTCAAGTTTATACCAGATATCTCGTACATTAATCTCCTTGCGATTGTGGTTAAGGACATTGTCATCTACCCACTGCCGAACATTTCAATGAACTTGTTCATGTGCAAAACCCCATTCTTTATCGGACTTAGAAGCGAGCTTCTCCTTAGCAAACAACGATAAATCCTAACTATTCACATACAAAGGTCTTTCATTTTCCCCTTCCAAATATGAAAATTTGTGTTGTTCATAAAACTATCTTAGAGGAGGGTGAATAGGGTAATTGTTAATCTAATCCGATTTAGATGCTAAATTAAAACTTATTAACTAATATCCTAGCAATATGAAATATAAATGAATATATGCAAGAATAAACAAATAACCAATATGCGATATAAATAATAAGACAATAAGAGTGCGCCAAAATAATCACAAACACAAGGATATGTTCACGGAGTTCGGTCAACCGTCGTCCTACGTCTCCGCTCCTCACCCTCGAGGAGATTCTCCACTATAAACACAAATATAACTACACAAATCGGTTTTTGACGCTCACCGATAACGTTTACAAATCACACGTTAACAATCATACAATACACTCCTCTAAGTGTTGGTCCCGACCCGTGTCATATTTCTCAAGTGCTTAGAATTACTACATCTTCCTTGGGGTTTACAACCAAGCCACTCTTGGAATTAACCTCGTTCTTCTCCTAATCACTCCTCTAAGTGTCCTTGTGTATTACAACGTGTTTCGTAATAATAAGATCAAATAAATGAATTTGTTATCCAATACAAATAAGAACGAAATTGAAGCTCACTCAAAGATACACTCCCACAACCCAAGTATACTAAATGTAAAATACTTAAGCTCAAATGGTTGTGTGTGTTAAAAATGAACAATAACAAAATTAAACTGAATCCAATCTAGCATAAAAATATGAGAATCAAAATATAAGATTAGCTAGAAGAAAGAGTTAGAAAAACTTCTCTAAAAGACAAAGAGTTGTAGATGATGATTTTGAGGTTGAACTCCTCAAAAATGAAATTTTTATTCTCCTCTTTGTGAAAATTTCTTTACATAAACAAACACACCAAAACTTGGATTTAAATTGGTGTAAACACACTTTAAAACCTTGTGAAAACTCTTGTTAAAAAACCAAGTGTTAAGGGCTATTTATAGCCTCTCAAAAGAATCAGTCAAAAGTAGTCGTTATGTAGAAAAATCCTCGATCGGTCGAATGGTGACATGTATCGGTCGACTGATAATATGACCGTTGGCTGATCTGACAAAATAGCAAAAATCGATCGACTCATGATACCGCGTCGATCGACCGGTGGATGCTCATCGGTCGACTGATCGCATGTGATCGGTCGACTGATAAGTCTGAAAACTCAGACGCTGAAACACTCTGATCGGTTGACTGGTGGAACAACATCGGTCGACCGATAACCTATTTTCGATCAACTGATGAGACCATGTCGGTCGACCGAAAGATAGATATCCAGACACTAATTTTTTTAGCAACCTGGTTTTCAAAGGTGTTTTAAAAATAGTAAATAAATTCCAAAAATTATAAAACTTAGGAAAATATTTATTCACATGAAAACAAACATGTTAGAAAATATATTTTTTAAATATAATTTCCTGTTTGTGAAAACTCATTATTTTGCAAAATCTGTCAAAATACAAAATTTCAAAACACTTGACTTTGACAAAATGATTTCAAATAAGTTTTAAACTTCTTTTGAGTGGATTAATAAACTTTATAAAAGATGTAAAATAGTATAGTCAAGTCTTTAATCTGTAAACACGTAATTTTCCCAAAAAGATGTATAATGGGACAAATATAAAACAAATGTGTAAAACAATAAAAACGAATAAAATGTGTGTGTATGGTTTGAGCTCTAAGTATACCACATAAAGTAAACATCTAACCTATAAACACTATACCAAGCATATAATCTTCGTGAAGCTCAATCTTGGTAGCAAGATGAACGATGATGAATCTTGACTTGAATTGCGACGGCTTCATTCTAATTTCCTCCAACCTCCTTTAGATATCATCGTGAAGGCGCAAGTCCAACCAACCTCCGACTAGGATCTTTGTATAGGATTCCTAACAAGTAAATACAAACACTCAACAAATGATGTTAGAAATCATTTGTTAATCATCAAAATTAGATTAGATAGTAGCATCATAAACATGAGACCTAACAATCTCTCCTTTTTTTATGATGACAAACGATCTACACAAAGAGTATATAAAGTATGCATGATACTAAATGAATATACAAAAAATATAATCTTCATGCATAAAATCCAAAGTAGGATATACTCACAATATACTTGTTTCCCCCCTTTGTCAACATCAAAATGGGAAAACAATAAGAATGAGATTGTGAAAGCTCCCCCTGTCAATAAGTATAGGTGATTATAAAACAAATATAGGGGAAAAAAATTCCCCCTATCAAAATGCCTTAAAGCATATATAAGAAAATCATAAGGCATCAATATGTGAGTATAGACAAAAAAATATCATAACAACTCACATTCAAAAAGAGGGTACCTATAAATATATCATCATGAAAATGGTGTCTCAATAAACAAACATAATAACAATATATAGAATTATATATATCATGAAATCAAATAAAGAGAAACATGAAAATCATGAAAACTCGTGGAAAACCATAAACATTCTTGTTCATGAAAGAGAATCATGAACATCCATGTAAGTATAAAAAAATATTTGTGAAAGTATTTATGAAAATCCATGAAGAAAAATCATGAAAATTCACAAATTCATGAAAGCCAAACATCATGAATCATGAAAAAAAATATTTTTAAATGAAAACAAATCATGAAAACCATGAAAATTACAATAATCATAACAGTACAAATGAAAATCCTACATTTTGTTCAAACATTTAATATTTAAGCAAACATCAAAAGTTAAGGAATCATGAATCAAACATTTAGTAATTGAGCACACATAAGATTTCTTAGGAGAAACTTTTTGAACCCGACAAACATGATTTGGAAGTAAAAGATTGATACAATCGAGAGGTTGATCAATATAAGCCTCTTCATCATTAAAATCAATTTTAAAATGAATCATAATATGTAATGAAAATAAGATATGTTTTCAAAAATTAATATGTGTAATAAAAAAATAACCATTTGGGTAAAATTTTGATCAATATACAATTTTTAAAAATAAGTTTTGCAAACATGTTTTTCCAAAAATAAAATCGAGAAAATACTAAATACATGTTTTAAAATTAAACTTTTTTGGCACCCAAACACTCTTAGCGCCAGAGAGTTTAGGGATATGACCCCTATCAAAAAAGTCCAAAGCCCTAGGGTTATGATCTCATTTGAGCGTATTTTGTGCACGTATCCGATCATTGCAATATCCATGTCCCTTCCTATTGCAATAAGTTCCATGAAATGGGTGCACTTATTTATGTTGACCATTAACTTGTGCACGAGAAATATTTGCAAACAATGATGGCCTTCTTAAAGCATTTTGTAAATGTGAAACTCCTTTTAAATCAAAATAAAAAATTTGGTCAAATGACCAAAACAACCACAAAAATCAAACTTATACACATATACATGCTTATGATGATCATTTTGTGCATGTGTTTGTGTATGAGAATTAAAAACTTTGTGAGATGCACATAGAGCAATATTATTGATTTTAAGGAGTTTATGTGCATCATAGCAAAATTTAGCTAAATGGCATTTACAACCGCAAATAGAGCATTTATAAACTTTGTTATATATGTGTGCATAGTGAGTGGATGGTTTAGATTTATTTGCACTTGCCTTAGCATACATATTCACAAGTTTCTTATGATTGTTAATGCATATTGATAAAGTTAAATCTAAAGAAGAAATTTAGTTTCTTATTTTATTCAACTCATTATTTAGAAAACTAGCATTAACAATAGAAGTAGAACAAACATGATTAATTTTAAAAGATTTTAATTTATTTTTAATGGTTTCTACTTCTAGCATGACATCATTTTCTCAATTGATAAGCTAGCTATCTTTACGTTAAGAGAAACATAATCTTGTTTTAATTTATCATTATTGTCCTTAAGAATCACATTCTCCTTAGCAATGATATCAAATTTTGATGCGAGCATATCATGATCGGATTTTAAATTTACATACTTGCTTTTCATATCAATAAAATTATGATGCAATTTGTTGTAGGCAGCATTAATCGTTCATAAGCACAAGCGAGTTTATTTATAGATAATTTATTTTTTGAATCAGACTCGTATACTTCAATAGGGCTATCGCCTAGCTAGTGGTCGTGTGCATGACGAAGCACCAACAGCACTTGAAGTGGAATCTGTTAGACCCTAGAGGGGGGTGATTAGGGTCTTATGCTAATCTAATCCGATTTTATGCCAATTAAAACTAATTAATAAATTATTCTTGCAAGATAGATATACAATATGTTACAAGTAAGAATAAGCAATATGAACAAAGAGATATATCCTAGCAAAGAGGTATATGGTGAAATACATGCAAGGATATATAAACAAACACAAGGGTAAACTAAACAATCTACAAATGTGATAGGGAAATATGAAGAGTAATACACAAAAGCGATATAAGATAAGAACGCCAATGCAATCATAAACAAAACGATATGATCACGGAGTTCGGTCTAACCACTTGACCTACGTCTCCGCTCCTCTTCTCGAGGAGATCTCAACTATCACAATCGTGTTTTTTACGTTTACCCGAATAACGTTTACACCACACAATACGATTTTCTAGTTTACCGAAAACTCTACAACTAACACACTCTTGTAATCCCACTCTACACCCTCTCAAGTGTTGAACTAGACGTGTCTCCCTCAAGTGCTCGGATACAACCTCTCCCTAGGTTTGTCAACCGACACCACTCCTCTTGGGACGATCCTTGACTCTCGCCACACACTTCTCTTGGTGTGTGTATTACAAAGTGAATCTCACAATAAGCATAATACAAAGTGTTTGTTCTCTATAATAGATGAGAACGAATTATAAGCTCACTTTCTAAGTTACACAATCCCACAACTCAATTATACTATGAATGTAAATACAATAAGCTCAATGGTTGTGTATGTGTAAACAAAGAGAAAATAAAATCAACTAAACTCAATATGAACACTAGCTTAATAAAATGATAATCAAACAATATAAAATATAAAGCTAGATTGAGTTTAGAAGACTTCTCCAATAAATGACAAGAGTGAGAGAGAGAGAGAGAGAGATGATTTGAAGCTCAAACACCAAGTGATGATCTCTTCTAGCTCTTGTGAAATTGATTTCACAAAACAAACTCTCAAATGCTTAAAAGCTTTTTAAACAAACACTAAACAAAACTTTAAACCCTTGTTAAAACTTTGTTAAAATATTTCTTGGGAATCTAGAAGATGAGAGCAAGGGGGTATATATAGCCACCCAAAACCTCAACCAAAAACCCCAAAGGAAAAGACCAAAAAGCCCAAGAATCAGAAATCTGATTCTGTACAAATAAAGTCGTTACAGTGTTATGGGTCGACTCGTCACTGTTCATGAGTCGACTCATAACTAGCCGTTACAAGCAAAAAACAACTTATGTGTCGACTCATAAAATTCATGAGTCGACTCATCATGCATGGGTCGACTCATGAAGTCATGGGTCGACTCAGCAGAAACAAAACACATTTTCCAGCACAGTATGTGAGTCGACTTATGACAGTCATGAGTCGACTCAACCTGATGGGTCGACTCATGATGTTATGAGTCGACTGGTCAGAAACAAAATAAAAGCTACACAATAGTTTATGAGTCGACTCAACACTGTTCATGAGTCGACTCAAGATATGCACACTGTCTGTTTTAAACAGAAATTTGATTTTCAAACCTCTTTTAAAAATAGCAAATAAAATCAGAAAAATGTAAAACTTTGGGAAATGATTGTAAACATGATAATAAACATGCTACAAAAACTGGTTTTCAAAAAGTACTTCCCAAATGTAAAATATCATCATTTTGTAAGGAGGTCCAAAACATAGAAATGTAAACATGTGAATTTCGACATTTTGTCTAAACCATATTTTGAAACTTTACAAAATGATTTTATAGACTTAATAAAAGATATAAACTATTGTTATGAAGTCTATAAACAATGAATATAATATTTTCACAAATACAATAGAATATGAAACATATGAGTATGTATATGAATATAT
>BQKN01062300.1:66623-99396 GCA_022839385.1 Asparagus kiusianus
TTTCTCTCTAGTGCTAGAATGTAGGCAAATAGTTTAGATTTCATCTGAAGCTATTGGGATATCAACACACACGTTTTCATACTTATAGTTTTGAACGTATTTCACAAAATACTATTTTTCACAAGTATGAGGACCTATTTACAAAATTCCTTTTCCAAACGATTTTTTTAGTATCAAAAACATTTTACAAAGTTTCATAATTTTTAGAGGTCAAATAAATATTTTACAAATATTTTAAGTGAGTCAAAAATCAGATTTTTGAGTGTATTAGATTGCGGTCGACCGCCACGGTCGACCGCGCCTGAGCTCACTCATCTGTGGGCAGCAGAAACTTTCACGATCGACCGCCACGATCGACAGTGAGCAAAAAATTTCCCATGGTCGACCGCCACGGTCGACCGCGAAAGTCTCTGGACTTTTAGTGAGTTTCTGAGCTACCTCGCGGTCGACCGTGAAAAACTCACGGTCGACCGTCGTATGTTTTAAACAGTAATATGGTACAGTACTTAGCACCGATTTCACACGATCTCGGCGCTATTCTGTTTTTAGGTTTTGGGGGATTGGTTATGGGTTTCAAACAACTGTATTTTTCTATATAAACCCATCTTCTTCTTCTTCCCCAGTGTCCCAGTTCTTTCAATACCCTTAAGAGAACGTTTTTCTTACAGAGCTTCATTTTCAAACCAGTTCTTCTGAGTTTTTTGTTTCACATCCCAGCTTCAGTGTTATCTTCTCTTTGCCATAGGGACATTGTAAAGAGAGGATTCTTACATCATTTCTACTATTTTGAGAGTGTGATCTAGTATAGATCAACTGTGTGGGAGTGTGATCTAGTGAGATCAACTGTGTAGTGTGAGATCGTGAGGGGATCATTGTGTAGAAGAAGTTCCGGCTTCCAAACCGGGTTGTGTAGTGGATTTCTCCTCGAGAGTGGGGAGCGGGGACGTAGGTCAGCGGACCGAACCTCATTAACACATCGCGCATCACAGGATAACGATTCCTAATCCTATCTTCTCTATTTCGATTGCATTTGGATACTGTGTTCTGCTTGTCTTAATTTTATTGTATAATTATAGCCTTGTGACCCTAATCACCCCCCTCTAGGGTCTAATAATTGGTATCAGAGCTTGGTCTCTATATTAGTTTTTGGTTTAATCACCTTAGAGAAAAGTTCCTATGGAGGCTTCATTGAATGTGCATATGCTAGAAGGACAATCCACCACTAGACCACCTCTTTTTACCGGTAGTAATTTTATTTATTGGAAGGCTAGGATGAGGATTTACCTTCGTTGCATTGACCTTGACATCCTAGAACTCATAGAGAAAAAATATGTAGAAAAGCCCAAAGTCGGGACTATGACCGATGGAGAAAGGTACCAAGCTAATCTCAATGCTAAGGCTATAAACGCCTTAATTTGTGGTCTTTCCCCAAATGAATACAATAGGGTTTCAACGTGTGCTACCGCATACGAAATATGGGTAAAATTGTGTATCACACACGAAGGAACCCCTCAAGTTAAGGAATCCAAGATTAGCGGGCTTATGCATGAATATTGAGTTATTTCAAATGCTTCCAAATGAATCAATTGATGCTATGTTTTCCCACTTCACTAACATTATCAATGAATTGCATGGTCTTGACAAGAAATTAACTATTCAAGAAATGAACTACAAGATTCTCCGTTCATTGACTCCGATCTGGGAGCCCAAGGTGACTGCAATAGAAAAAGCTAATGACCTTACCACTCTACCTCTTGATTGCCTCATCGGCAAGCTCAAGGTCCATGAGAAAAAGCTCAAGGGAAAGGAGAAGGAGGAAGTGCCCTCACGGGACGTTAAGGAGCCATCACCAAAATTGAAGACCATAGCTCTCAAAGGGGCTAGTGATAACTCCTCTTCATCATCGGATAGTGAAGTTAATTTTTCTAGAGAAGTGGCTCATCTCTCTAGAAGAATTTCTAGACTCATAAAAATGAATAAGAAATTTAACCCCCGATCTAACAACAAATTTTCTTCACGTGTAGGAAAATATTTTGAATGCAATGAACCGGGCCATATCGCTAAGGATTGCCCAAGGCTCAAGGAGAAATACATAAAATACAAGAAGAAGAAGGCCATGTATGCCGGATGGGAGGAATCCGAACCAAGTGATTCGGATAGTAATGAAGAAGGAGCTAAACTTGCTCTTCATGATCCCAACGTTTGCTTCATGGCTCTTGAACATGAGGTAATATCCGACACCGAGAGTGAATCATTTTACATGCAATGTGATCTAGCTACGGTTTTAGAAGAATTGAACATTGAATTTAAAAGAATGTCAAAGAAATTTTCTTCTTTTAAAAAGTTGCATGCTTCTTGTGATGTGAAACTTGAACAACTAGAAACCTCTCTTGCTCTAAAAGATGAATTGCTAGGAGATCTCGATTTTGAGAATAAGTAATTAAGATCCAAAATTAAAAAACTAGAAATTGAGAGTGGTAGGATTAGACCCACTCATGCTTATGCTAATCATTATCACCATGGTAGAAATAGGTTTTATGGTTCTCGTGCTCATACATACAAAAGAAATTTTGTGTGCACATATTGCATGAAACATGGTCATATATCTACTCATTGTAGAATTAAAGATAACTTTGAATTTTATGGATTGACATGGGTACCAAAAAGTACCAAGTTGACTAACCACCAAGGACCCAAGTTTTGGGTACCTAAAGTTAATACACCTTCCTCTCTTGTAGGGAACATCACGGCAACGACGTAGAGAGATGTGGTACCTTGATAGTGGTTGCTCTCACTACATGACGGGCAACAAGGAGTTATTTACAACCCTATCAAGGATTGAAGGAGGTAGCGTCTCCTTCGGTGGTGGTGAGAAAGGTAAAATCGTTAGTATTGGTTCTATTGGTAAGAAACCCTCACCCGTTATAGAAGATGTTTATTTGGTAAATGGTTTGAATCATAATCTTCTTAGCATTAGCCAATTGAGTGACAAAGGTTTTGATAGTTCCTTTAAACCGGACAAATGCATTATTAGTATGAATGGAAAATTTGTTTTTGTTGCTAATCACAAATCTAATATGTATATTTTTGAGATGAATGAATTAGTGAACCAAGATGTGAAGTGCCTTGCGGCAATTGATGAAAACCCTTGGATTTGGCATAAGAGGCTTGGACATGCAAACATGGAATTAATATCAAAATTGTCCAAGAGGAATCTTGTAAAAGGGTTACCTAACTTGCACTTCATCAAAGATATCATATGTGAAGATTGTGCCAAAGGTAAACAAACAAAATCTTCTTTCAAATCCATCAATGAGGTATCGACTTCTAAACCTTTGCAATTACTTCATCTTGATTTATTTGGTCCTATGTGTGTTACCTCTCTTGGAGGCAAACACTATGTATTTGTGATTATTGATGATTTTTCTCGATTTACATGGATAATATTTCTTGCAAACAAAAGTGATTGTTTTGAAGAGTTTTCTAATCATGTCAAAAGAATTGAAAATGAAAAAGATTTAAAAGTTGTTAAAATAAGAAGTGATCATGGTGGTGAATTTCAAAATGATTTTTTCTATGAATTTTGTGCTCATCATGGTATAACTCACATGTTTTCTGCTCCTAGAAAACCATAACAAAATGGTGTTGTTGAACGGAAAAATCGCACCATACAAGAGATGGCACGCACTATGCTAAATTCATTTGATTTGCCAAAATATTTCTGGGCGGAAGCCGTCAATACGGCTTGCCATGCTTTAAATTATGTTTTAATTAGACCAAAGCTTAAGAAAACTCCTTATGAACTATTTTATGAAAAAACTCCTTTTATTGGTTATTTTCGTATCTTTGGTTGCAAATGTTTTATTTTAAATACAAAAGATCATCATGACAAATTTGATTCCAAAATTGATGTTGGTATTTTCTTAGGTTATGCACCTCGAAGTAAGGCTTATAGGGTCTTCAACAAACGAACTCTCGTTGTTGAAGAATCTATAAACGTTACTTTTGATGAGACTAATATTGGTTCTCAAGTTGTTTTACCTAGGAAAGATGATGATGATGATGTTGATGTAAGATTAGACCTTTTACAAATAAATGATACACCCTCTATAGAAGCTCAAAAGGATGTGGATAGCTCAAATGCTCAGGAACAAGTTAAACTTCCTAAAGCTTGGAAATTCACATTAAACCATCCAAATGAACAAATAATTGGGAGCCCTTCACAAGGAGTTGTTACTCGCTCAAAAGCTTTGAGTGAGTGTGGTAATGTTGCTTTCCTATCACAATTAGAGCCTAAAAAGATTAATGATGCTTTAAATAATGAATTTTGGGTTTTGGCTATGCATGATGAACTAAACAATTTTAAAAGAAATGATGTTTGGAAACTAGTACCTAGACCTAACAATGCTAGTGTTATTGGTACAAAATGGGTTTTTAGAAACAAACTTGATGAACATGGTATTGTTACTAGAAATAAAGCTCGTTTGGTTGCCCAAGGATACAATCAAGAGGAGGGCATAGACTATGACGAAACCTTTGCACCGGTTGCAAGGTTGGAGTCTATTAGGATGTTTTTGGTATTTGCTAGCTTTAAAGATTTTAAATTATTTCAAATAGATGTTAAAAGTGTCTTTTTAAATGGTTTTATAGAAGAGGAAGTATATGTTGAGCAACCCCCCGGTTTTATAGATCATGCTTTTCCTAATCATGTTTACCGGGTTCAAAAAGCTTTATATGGGTTAAAACAAACTCCTAGAGCTTGGTATGCTCGCCTCTCTAGTTTTCTTGTTGAAAATGGTTTTTCAAAAAGAAAAATTGATAACACTCTTTTTGTAAAAAAAAGGAAAAATGATTTCATTTTAGTTCAAATATATGTTGATGATATTATTTTCGGTGCTACTAATGAATCTTTGTGCAAGGAATTTTCTAAAGTTATGCAGGATCATTTTGAAATGAGTATGATGGGAGAGCTTACATTCTTTCTCGGGCTCCAAGTCAAGCAAACTAATGATGGGATATTCATTTCTCAAAGCAAGTATGCTAAGGAATTAGTGAAGAAATTTAATTTGGAGAATTCTAAGCATGCGCCTACTCCCATGAGTACAAGTGTGAAGCTTGATGCGGATGAAAGTGGTGAGGACGTGGACCAAAAATTATACCGAGGTATGATAGGTAGTCTTCTTTATCTCACCGCTAGTAGACCCGATATCATATTTAGTGTGTGTGCATGTGCACGTTTTCAAGCTTCTCCTAAAGCATCTCATTTAATTGCGGTTAAAAGGATCATTAAGTATGTTAATGGCACTTTCAATCTTGGTTTATTTTATCCAAAGAGCACCTCTTTTGATTTATATGGTTTTTGTGATGCCGACTTTGCCGGATGTAAGGTAGATCGCAAGAGTACGAGTGGAACATGTTAATTCTTAGGAAATTTACTTGTTTCTTGGGCTTCCAAGAAACAAAATTGTGTTACATTGTCCACTATGGAAGCGGAATACATTATCGTCGGCTTATGTTGTGCCCAAGTTTTGTGGATGAAACAAAGCTTGGTTGACTATGATTTAAATTTTCAAAATATAAAAATCTTTTGTGATAACACGAGTGCTATAAATATTTCCAAAAATTCGGTTTTGCATTCTAGAACCAAGCATATTGATGTGCGTCATCATTTTTTACGCGATCATATAGAGAGACAAGATGAATCCCTAGTGTTTGTTGACACAAAATCTCAATTAGCGGATATATTTACTAAGCCTCTTGGTGAGGATGATTTTTATCGCATAAGAAATGGCTTGGGCTTATGCAATATGTGAAAGTTCTATTTGCTTGCGTGTTTAGTTGCTCTTTGCATGAATTTCTCTTTACCCCATTTTTGATAGTGACAAATGGGGAGAGAAATCTCCTCATTTGTTGCACATACTTAGGGGGAGCTCATAGATAGGGGGAGCACCTATCTATAAGCTATTGTTTATTTTTGATCTTATATAATGGTTGGTTGTCATCATCAAAAAGGGGGAGATTGTTAGCCCTTATATTTTGATGATGTTTTACAACCACCATTATCGGTACTAATTACTTATTGAGTGCATATGTAGTGAATTCATATATCAAGTATGTTAGTGCCACAAATGGAGGATTGGAAGGAATATGCACTACAACTATGATATCCAAATGAGGAGGAGGCATAGTGATGAAGCAACGTTATTTCAAGAACATCAAATTCAATTAGAAGCTTCATCCAAACTCAAGCTATATCAAGACTCAAGAATTGTATTCTCGTGAGGATATTAGCTAGGTTTTAATGTTTCTCTCTAGTGCTAGAATGTAGGCAAATAGTTTAGATTTCATCTGAAGCTATTGGGATATCAACACACACGTTTTCATACTTATAGTTTTGAACGTATTTCACAAAATACTATTTTTCACAAGTATGAGGACCTATTTGCAAAATTCCTTTTCCAAACAATTTTTTTTAGTATCAAAAACATTTTACAAAGTTTCATAATTTTCAGAGGTCAAATAAATATTTTACAAATATTTTAAGTGAGTCAAAAAAATTAGATTTTTGAGTGTATCAGATTGCGGTCGACCGCCACGGTCGACCGTGAGCAAAAAATTTCCCACGGTCGACCGCGAAAGTCTCTAGACTTTTAGTGAGTTTCTGAGCTGCCTCGCGGTCGACCGTGAAAAACTCACGGTCGACCGCCGTATGTTTTAAACGGTAATATAGTACAGTACTTAGCGCTGATTTCACACGATCTCAGCGCTGTTCTGTTTCCAGGTTTTGGGGGATTGGTTATGGGTTTCAAACAGCTGTATTTTCTATATAAACTCATCTTCTTCTTCCCCAGTGTCCCAGTTCTTTCAAAACCCTTAAGAGAACGTTTTTCTTACAGAGCTTCATTTTCAAACCAGTTCTTCTAAGTTTTTGTGTTTCACATCCCAGCTTCAGTGTTATCTTCTCTTTGCCATAGGGACATTGTAAAGAGAGGATTCTTACATCATTTCTACTATTTTGGGAGTGTGATCTAGTGTAGATCAATTGTGTGGGAGTGTGATCTAGTGAGATCAACTGTGTAGTGTGAGATCATGAGGGGATCGCTGTGTAGAAGAAGTTCCGGCTTCCAAACCGGGTTGTGTAGTGGATTTCTCCTCGAGAGTGGGGAGCGGGGACATAGGTTAGCGGACCGAACCTCGTTAACACATCGCGCGTCACAGGATAACGATTCCTAACCCTATCTTCTCTATTTTGATTATATTTGGATATTGTGTTATGCTTGTCTTAATTTTATTACACAATTATAGCCTTGTGACCCTAATCACCCCCCCCCCCCCCTCTAGGGTCCAACATCATCTCTTAAACTCTCAACCTCACATATATATTCAACTCTCATATTCTTTCCAAAACTAGCTCTTTACAATTTTTTTGGACGGACAAAGACTTGTGAAACTCTCTCTCCCAATATTGTAATGTTTTATACGGACAAAGACTACTAAATCATCACCTCTCGCACAATACTCTTAAATAAAGCTATGTCATCTGCTAACCCTAGATTACAAGAATATTGGTTCTCTCATCTTCTTGGTTTTTTCCTCCAACAATAGAAAACTATATATAGCGAAACAAAAACTTGATGAGACCTAATCTCATAATCATGATAGATCTCTAACCCTATCTAATTCTAATGAAGTTATACAAAAAATCAAAGACACAACTCTAACACTTTTATATTGCGCCATGTATGCATTTCTATTTTAAACTCTCATATTTCTCTGTTATACAATCCAGTTTAATCATTAATACTTTACGGGGGATTTCCTAAGCACACTAAGCACAATATATTTCGTAGCTTCTAGTTATATTAGATTTGATTCTCCTTTTGATCTTCCTTTATTCTAGTTAGAATGGATTCCTCGGTCTAATTTACGCAGTGGATCTTCAATTTGCAAAACTCAAATCGGTATCATATAAGTAACAAGTATTAGAATTATATACAACTTGTTTAGATCGAACCATTTAACCTGGCTCGATCGCCCGAATCTGCATCAGTTAAGAATCTGATGTTTGCATGCCTTGACTATCTATTATAAACTTTTGTATATTTATACATGTTATCTATCAAAATGCCTACCTATCTGCTCAAGTATGAAGAGATGGAGCTCAGGTTCAGATTTCAGGCAGACTAGGTGGCGGTCGACAGCGGCGGTCGACCGCATTTGTGCACAAGAGGTACTGGACGTTTGGATCAGTGGCGGGCGACTGCGGCGGTCGACCGCAGAAGTTTCTGCTTTCGGGTCGGTCGACCGCCGCAGTCGACCGCAGAAGTCTCTGGACATTGGAGCGACTGTTGGATGGAGGGCGGTCGACCGCCGCGGTTGACCGCGATGGATCACGGTCGACCGCACCGCGATGGATCACGGTCGACCGCACCGGTCGACCGCCGTTACGGTTATGGGCTGGGTCTGTTTTTAGACCCGTTTCGTTTTGGATTTGTATAAATACCTTTTGGGTGTTTTTTAGGGTTAAAGCAAAGACGAATTTGAGCAGATTGAGAGCGTTTTCTTTGGGCTTCTATTCTAGGAGCAATTGGAGAGATTGAGAGTTGATTGTTGAGGGTTTATGAGAGATTTGTAACCCTAGTTTGTTCCTCTTGCTAATAGTGAAAACTCCCCCCTCCTTGCCCCGTGGACGTAGGCATCTCGCCGAACCACGTAAAAACTGGTGTTTGATTGTTTGTGCTATTGATTTTGGTTGGTTCTTTATCTTTCTCGGCGATTGTTTTGGTTTCTCGAGGCACAACAATTGGTATCAGAGCTCCGGGCTACGCTTGGGCTATTTTGGAGGAGTAGATCACTTTGGAAGTTCATATAGGGCTTCGTTTGGTGATAAATGTGGGATCTTTTTAGTAAAAATCTCGTCTTTTTCAGTTTGGATCTATTTCTCGTTTGTTTCCGCATTGGTTTGGTGGTGCTTTGAGATATATGGCTGAAAAAGATAAAAGTGGGGAGGGTTCTTCTGGTGTGAAGGCCGTCCAAAGTTTGAATATACATTCTATGAAAATAGATGTGGAAAAGTTCAACGGCATAAATAATTTTGGACTTTGACGATGCGAAGTCATGGATGTGCTAAATGCGCAAAATCTGGAAGATACGTTGGAGTTGGACGGAAAACCGGACAATATGGATGAAAAGATTTGGAATAAAATGAATAGAACAGCGTGTGGTGTGATTAGGTCTTGCCTTACCCAAGACCTTAAATATGATGTGATGAATGAAACTTCAG
This sequence comes from Asparagus kiusianus, assembly GCA_022839385.1. Taxonomy (NCBI): domain Eukaryota; kingdom Viridiplantae; phylum Streptophyta; class Magnoliopsida; order Asparagales; family Asparagaceae; genus Asparagus; species Asparagus kiusianus. The sequence goes on from BQKN01062300.1 coordinate 75,907, forward strand.
CAAAGAAGATTTGAGAGGTCCTAGAGGGCAAATATTTGACGAAGAGCGTCGAAAATTGTTTGCATTTGAAGAGGAGGCTTTATCGCTTCCAATTGAAGAAGGGGACATCCATTAGTAATCACATGAACCACTACACGAAGCTACTTGCAGATTTGACGAATGTAGATGTTATTGTTAAAGATGAGGATAAAGCATTGTTGTTATTGAGTTCCTTGCCCGACGAGGAATATGAGATCTTCGTCCTCACTCTTATTAATGGGAAGGCATCTCTTTCGTATAGTAAGGTCACCGCAGCCCTTGTGAACTATCAACTTCGAAAGAAGGACAAGGAGACTTCCATTAAGCCGGTTGCGGGTGCATTGGTTGCAAGAGCTAGAAGTCCAAACCGTGGAAGAAGGTCGCAATCTAGAGGGGGGCATACTATAGCTGGTAGGAATCAGTATGCCTTTTGTAGAGAGGATGGACATTGGAAAGCTGAATGCCCAAAATTGCAAGCTGTGAAGAATAAAGGGAAAGCTATTCAAGCTTCAAAGGTGAATATTGCCAAGGCTAGTGGCGATGTTTCAGATTCAGATTCTTCGGGCTATTCCTGCCCAGCTCTTCCGTCGGTTGATGTTGCCGACTCCACCGAGTGGATGTTGGATTCAGGTTCTACTTACCACATATGTCCTAGAAGGGATTGGTTCTCCAGCTTTCAGGAGTTGGAAAGAGGGGATGTTGTTCTTATGGATAATGATCACAGATGCCATATTGATGGTATTGGTACCGTTCAGATTAGGACGAGTGACGGGATGGTTCGGGAGTTGGCTGATGTGAGGTTCGTTCCTTAACTAAGGAAGAACATCATTTTACTTGGGGTATTGGAGGCATCAGGCTATAGGGTGACTTTGGCGGATTCTCGCTTGAAGGTCACATCAGGGTCCATGATTGTTATGAAGGGCGTCAGACGGGGTAACTTGTATTATCTGCTTGGGAGCACGGTGATTGATAGAGCGCTGACGACTTCTATGGCTAGACTGTGGCATTGTTTGGTGCTGGGATATTTTGTTGGTTATGCCGTGCACAGATTGTTGAGGAGTGCTATGACCTGCAGATTGAAGTCCTATGAGCACATTGGGATGAGCGAGAAGACCGAGGTGGAGTTCAGCACTTCTATCCATCGATCGAGGGGTCTTATTAGAGGTGTTCAGTCTGGCATTGGGGGGCTTTCCGAGGAGGCATCATCGGGAGGTAATCGTTATCTGGTTTCCTATGTTGGGGATTGTACTAGGCATAATTGGGTTTCAACCAAGTCCCGTTGGTATAAAGCCCTAGTAGTCTGCAACAGTTAGAGGAGGTGTATGGGCAGAAAGGTTACCAGTCGTACTTGTTCTAGTAGGGGTCCTTTCTTGCATTGGTGCCGAGCTTATGGCAGTTGGAGACACTTCAGAGGAGAGGAGACAGTGGGGCGACGTGATGAGATGGCAGATTTAGTGGGCCGTTCTTTTCTGGAGGAGGATCGGCGTTGCTTGTCGAGCAGTGGATCTGGTATTCGGGCTTCGACACGATTGGGCTATCTTATGAGATTGCCGACTGCTGCGTGTAGAGTTGTTAGATCTGGTGGAGCTGCTTCAGATTTTGGTCGGCGTCGGATATTTGGCTACCCAGCACTTGGTCACATCGTAGATGTGAGATTGGATCCGATTGCGCATTTGGGATTCAGGAGTTCATTTGGCTATCAGTTGGGAGCTTCTGAGTTTGGTCTGAGCAGGTTTGTCACTTTGGACTCTCGGCAGGTGGAGAGTATTGATCAGATCAGAGGGATATCGCAGCGGGTGGAGGTTGATGCTACTCCACATTGGGTTAGGATTTCCCTACGTACTCCAGGTCATTCTGCATTGGTTGGGATTCCAGCTGAGGTGGCACAGCGTAGGAGTCATTTATTTATGGGTGCAGATGATGAGGTGGTTGATTTGGATGCAGCTGGTGGATATGTTTTGGATACGGCCATTGTTTTACCTCAGGTGGAGGTGTTTGGATCGCTTCAGTTTAGGGTCGTTGATGATACTATTAGCTACAGGTTGGATTGAGGGCCTTTGGAGCCCATTGGGTGAACTACGTGAAGGCTTGATTCCTTGGGCAAGAGGATATGTAGGCAGTCTTTATGATACAGCCGATTTGGTGAGCGACATCGACATTTGGGGTGAGTGTCTGCACTCCCATTTGGGTCTTAGCAAGTGAGGCATTTGGTGTAGTCGGTGTAGGCTCAGTTGTTTGGTGAGTAGACACAGTTGTTTTGGGGTTGAGTGTTCGCACTCCCGTTTGGGTCTCGATGTGTTGTGGATGAAGTCTGTTGTCATGAGTCCGTTGCCATGGCGTACTGGATGCAACAGTTGAGGCATTGGTTTGTTCGGTGTCGGCTCAGTTTTGGAAGAATCTTCGCCGAGGTGGAGATTTGAAGAGATGGAGCTCAGGTTCAGATTTTAGGCAGACTAGGTGGCGGTCGACCGCGGCGGTCGACCGCATTCGTGCACAAGAGGTACTGGACGTTTGGATCAGTGGCGGTCGACCGCGACGATCGACCACAGAAGTTTCTACTTTTGGGTCGGTCGACCGCCGCAGTCGACCGCAGAAGTCTCTGGACATTGGAGCGACTGTTGGATGGAGGGCGGTCGACCGCCGCGGTCGACCGCCGCGGTCGACCGCGATGGATCGCGGTCGACCGCACCGGTCGACCGCCGCTGCGGTTATGGGTTGGGTCTGTTTTCAGACCCGTTTCGTTTTGGATTTGTATAAATACCCTTTGGGTGTTTTTAGGGTTAAAGCAAGGACGAATTTGAGCTGATTGAGAGAGTTTTCTTTGGGCTTCTATTCTAGGAGCAATTGGAGAGATTGAGAGTTGATTGTTGAGGGTTTATGAGAGATTTGTAACCCTAGTTTGTTCCTCTTGATTTCTAATAGTGAAAACTCCCCCCTCCTTGCCCCGTGGACGTAGGCATCTCGCCGAACCACGTAAAAACTGGTGTTTGATTGTTTGTGCTATTGATTTTGGTTGGTTCTTTATCTTTCTCGGCGATTGTTTTGGTTTCTCGAGGCACAACAAAGTGTACACAGTGACGGAGGTAGAAATATATAGTAGTAATGTCATAATATATATAAAGACAATATAAGTAATATTTCTCTCATATTCAATATATCATGAACTTAATGAGATACAACAAAGATATTTAACTAAGAAAAATTATTGCTATAACATCTATTTGTCTTCATGTTTCGGAATTGTTGCATTATAGCCTTATTCAAAACACTACTAAATACATTATTTTCAATGTAAGTCACTAAGTTGTTGTCCAACCATTGACCTTCCATTCGATTTTGTAGACGATGCTTCACAATTTACATAGCATTTTTTTAATTTTTCATTTAACAAATAAAGTTACTGCGAATCACAAACTAAATTGCAAAAAAAAAACAGATTATTCTTATTTATACAATAAAATTGGATGATGATCCAACCTAAATTGCAAAATAGAAAGCACCTTTGGATTCAACACCATAATCATCATCTTCTTCGACTCTTTCTATCTTAAATTATTATCTTCTGTTACATTTTAAACTCTTAACTTTTTTCCCCTTTATCTACTTTGTACCGGGGGGCGGGGGGGGGGGCGGGGGCGGGGGCGGGGGGGGTCCAAAGCACATTTTGAGGGTGGGACCCACATGACCACATCCACTTGTTTATTTTTCCAATATTTAGTGGGATTTTGACGTTGGGCTACATTTAACATGCCCCATTAGACTCGAATGAGCCTAGATTTGTGGGTTTATTACTATACAATGTTATTATATACTTAAAAAAAAGTTTGCTAGGGTGTTTGTCACGTGACACCACTGTCACCACCCTCAATGAGTTGCCTCCGCCCCTGAATGTACCTTTTGAGTTAAGGGGCTGTTCGTTTGGCAAAAAAACCTGGGAAATCAAACAATAGGAAACCTATTTCCTATTATAATTATTTTGAAGTTGTTTGGTTGGCTTAAAAAAGAAGGAAATTATAGAATAGGAGATTAGATGAGATGAGTTGTCACCTTATTATTGGATGATGTGAGTGATTTTTTAAAAAACTTGTTTTGAGGTTGTTTGGTTGGTTAAAAAATAAGGAAATGAATTGGAGGTATATTATTGGATGATGTTTTGATGTTGTTTGTGTTTGGTTCGTTTTTAAAAATAAGAAAATAGATGAGATGAGATGAGTTGGAGGTATATTATTGGATGATGTGACACGTACATAAGGAAATTGATTTCTTGTTTTTTTTTTGAGGAAATGGATGGAAAGGAATGTTTAATGAGATGAGATGAGTTGTCACAATATTATTGGATGATGTGTGTAATTTTTAAAAATGAGATAAAATGAGATGTGATGAGTTGGATGATGTGACACATTTCTTTTGTTTGGTTTATTTTTAAAGGTAAGAAAGGAGATGAAATGAGATGAGTTGGAGGATAAAAATAATATTTTATTAGATGTTGTGGGTGAGTTTTAAGGATGAAAATGGATAAAAATATTATTATATTGATTTCCTTGTACCGATTTCCTTTTCTTGGTTTTTAGGAAACCAACCAAACAGCCCCTAAGTTGAGATGAAGAAGTAAGAAAATGACTACCTAAGAAGGATTTCAGATAACTAAATTGCATTTTCACTGCAGTTTAGAGTCATCAAAGGAGGATTTTTAACTCTCAAATGATTAGTCTCTTGATAATTGGTTTTATTGTTAATGCTCTTTCTATAGAGGAGAGACAAAATAATAAGTTGGCTTTTTAAAGTGCACGTGATATTTATTTTGACCATTTTGATGAGTTTATTATTATAACTCTGATTGGGTTGCCGAGTTGAGATTTTGTTTTCCACTTTAAATTGACCAATATTATTATTATAAATAATTTAAAACTAATCTAAATTTGTTAGGAATTTGCAAATTTTATTTGTGCATTCTTGTATAATATATGTATATGTAGATATGTTCATCATGAATAATACAATATGTTTATGTTCAATATGTCAATGTGTTGAGTTTTGAAATATAGTGAGCTAAGTAACGAGGATACATGCTCCTTTTAAAAGATACAGTGAGTAAGAATGTTCCATCATGTCTTGAGAGTTTGTTCTGAAGTTCACATTTGTTTAATCATATATATCTTTCTATATTCCTATATGAACCTTGATATTTTCTGAATTTCTGAATCAATAATGAATATCTCTTTGAGTTTTCTTTCATTTAGTTTTTACTTGTGTCATGAATTATGGTTTTTACTATTTTATCCTTTGGATTCCATCCTTTGGCGGTACATGTCATTATCTCCTTTGATAGATTTCTTTTTTGTTGTTTGTTCTCTTTCCTATTTTTCCATAGTCAGTTGGTATATTCCAAAGTGGAGAGCTAATTGAGTTGGTGATAATGGATATTCAGGTATAATATAGTTGTATTTTATTTTTAGAAATGATTTTAGTTTTTCAAAAAATTTCTCACAAGATCCTAAAGTATAAGATATTTTTCGTAAATTCATGTTTTGAAAAAAAATTAATACAATGCAAATTAGGAGCTTAAGTATATCATTTGGATTCTGTTGTAATCTAGGTGGTGTGTTGTCAGCTTAGTCACGTGTCGTTTAGGTCTCTGGGCGGGGCAAAAGTTGATGATGTAGCTTCTCGTAAGTAGGAATATGAAAGATTATCAAAGATTTGGTGAGATTAGTGGGAATATTGAATGTAATTAATGGTACACAAGTAATGGAGGTATTGCAAGTGGAAAATGATGTTTACTTTAAAGAATTGCTAAATAATACTAGAAAATGATACCTTTGAGCAGCATACTTTATATTATCGTAATGGTTCATCAAACAAAAGTTGCTATTATATTATATATAATACATTTTTGTATACATACTTATTCTATATATAATATAATGTATAATATAATATAGATATAGTTTATTAATAGCTAGAGTTGGGTATAACATGGATATATCTAGCCACTATAGTAAATATTAATTATACTATTTATAGTTTAAAAGATTACACATGCCTTTTAATTTTGATAAAATTGAGGGTTGTAAGATGAATTTAAAGGGATATATTCTATGTATGTATGTATGTATGTGTGTGTGTGTATGTATACATGTGTTTGATTTAAGTATGTTTATGTGCTTTATACATGCATGTATATATTTTATGGAAAAATGGGTATGAGGTGGCGACTCATTTAGTAAAATAAGTTGCTAAGAGATATTCATGCGGTGAGGCCCATCTTATTTGTCACATCAAAAGGTATGGGTCTCACCAATCTATCTCTTGGTAATTCATTTTGCTAAATGAGTCACTATCTCATTCCCATCAAGCCTATGTTTTATAGATGCATGTATGTGTTTTGAAAAGCATTTCTGAAAGAAAATATTTTAACATCCAACACTCTTTTAGAATTAGGGGCTATAAGAAGAATTTGAAGGGGTATAGTCTCTATACATATGTATTGTTGTGCGTAGCGGAAATTTCGGCAGCACCTCCGGTGCGTAAGGTGCACAACAAGAGATTAGATCACAATGAAATTCTCGTTTCACCAAGGAAACAAGAATCGAAAGTGTAATATCTCAACAAAGTGAGATATACACTCTTCCTCTCATCAGTTCTAGGACTAACTTGTCGAGGGAACCTACAAGCTATTACAAATCACAGCAAGACAAACTATTTTACGTGGTTCGGCAAGATGCCTATGTCCACGGGGCAAGGAGGGGGGAGATCTACTACTAGAGAGAAAGAGAATACAAATAGGATTTACAATCACACAAATTAAACCCTCAAACAATCTCTCAAAACTCTCACAATTTTTCTCTCTCAAAAGGATGCACAAACCCTCTCAAATTCGGCTCCAAAAAGTGCTCTCAATTTCGGCGCAGACCTTCTTTGCTTTTCTTCTTGCTGCAGCCGAAAAAATTCTCCTTGCAACCTTTTCTCCAAAACCCAAGCTCATCACGCGTCCAGAGAATAATAAAAGATCCCCTTTGTAGCTGAACCCGCTGGTTCTTAGCCTCCCACGCGCATCCCTTTGCAGCTGAACCCGCTGGTTCTTTGCCTCCCACGCGCTATCCAACAATTCTCCAACTCGGTGAAGTTTTTCCAAAATTGAGCCTATATCAACCAAACCAAATATCTCACTTGTTGTATCTAGTACGAAGTGAAACAATTCACGACAACGGACTCAATCCACAACAAGTAGAGAACCCAAATGAGAAAGTAAACACTCTCCAAATGTCGGTATCAACTCACTAAATCGGCTGCATCAAATTGACTGCCTAAGTATCCTCTTGCCCAAGGAATCAAGCCTTCACGTAGTTCACCTAAATGACCTCCAAAGGCCTCAACACCGAAGAATGTTCAAAAGCTCCAAACAATGACCAAACTTCACATCTGAAACAACTTTGGTCAATATATTTGTAGGGTTGTCCTTCGTGTGGACCTTCTTCAATATGACGTCTCCATTATCCAAAACGTCATGAACAAAGTGGAATCTGACATCGATGTGCTTCGTGCGTGCATGATAAACCTGGTTCTTCGGCAAATAGATAGCTGACATGCTATCACAATATACCCAAAGGGTCTCCTGTGCAATCCCTAAGTTCTCCAATAATCCATGCAACCACAAAGCCTCTTTAACAGCTTCAGTCACCGCCATATACTCCGCCTTTGTAGTAGAGAGAGTCACTGTGGTCTGAAGTATACATCTCCAACATACTGGTGCTTCTGCCAATGTAAATACATAGCCTGAAGTAGACCGGCGTTTATCAAGATCTCCAGTATAATCTGAATCCGCGTAACCAATACAATCCTGCTCATTCTTCTCATCCTTCTGGAAAATTAATCCAACATCCATGGTGCCTTTAAAATACCATAGAATCTACTTTACAGCCTCCTAATGATCCTTCCTGGGATCGTGCATATACCTCGATACCATGCTCTCGGCATGTGATAAAACTGGCCTCGTACACACCATCGCATACATCAAGCTACCTACTGCACTGGCATATGGGACATTTGACATATAGTCTATGTTCTCAACTAAAACAGGCGACATACTAGCTAAAAGCTTGAAGTGTGGAGTCAATGAAGTGCTAACTGCTTTTGCATTGTCATCAAAGCTGAATTTCTTCAACATCTTCTGCAAATAGCTCTTTTGTATAAGCTTCAATCTCCCCTTCACCCTATCTCTCTCGATCTCTATACCTAATATCTTCTTCGCCTCTCCAATATCCTTCATCTCAAACTCGGATGACAGCTCCTTTTTCAATTTTTAAATAGCCGAAGAATTCCTGGAGGCAATAAGCATATCATCAACATATAGTAACAAATAGATGTAGATGTACTCACCATTCGGTAGCTTGTGCATGTAAACACACGGGTCATATGAGCTCCTCGTATACCCTTGGCCAATCATAAAGCCGTCGAATCTCTTGTACCATTATCACGGCGATTGCTTCAATCCATAAAGAGACTTGTTCAGCTTGCACACTAATTCTTCCTTTCATGTAGCTTTGAACCCATAGGTTGGGTCATATAGATCTCCTCTTCTAAATCTCCATGTAGAAAGACTGTCTTAACATCCATCTGGACCAAATCCAAATCCAGTTGTGCCACCAACATTAATAAAATCTGAATCGACAAATGATTCACAAAGGGTAAAAATACCTTGTTATAATCAATGCCCTCAAGCTGTGCATATCCTTTAGCAACCAATCTGGTTTTGAACCGAATGTCCCCAATAGAAGATCCCTCCTTCTTCGCATATATCCACTTGCAACCAATAGCTTTCTTACCCTTAGGTAGCTTTGTAAGTTCCTAAGTGTCGTTCTTCTGAAGAGATCGCATTTCCTCCTCCATAGCTTCCCTCCACCTAATTGAATCGGGGCTAGACTCTGCCTCCCTGAATGTGGATGGAACCATACTATCAACAACCTCCACTGATTATGCATATGTAACCATGACATCACTATACCTAACTGGCCGATGAATCACCCTTCTAGGTCTATTCACTGCAATAGATTCCTAAGCATGACACTGCTCCTGAGTCTCACAATCCACTGTATCCTCTATATGTTCGGCTGTCATCCCAACTCCTCCTAGTGTCACCTCTGCAGGAGCCTCAATGGATACAATGCTCTCTGGAATGAGTGGAGTCACATCATCCTCCACCTGCTGCGATATCTCCCGAATCTAGTTTTCCTCTACCTGCTGAGGAACTTGAGGCTTCATCATGTATGCCTCGTCAAATGTGACATCCCTGCTAATAACTATCTTCTTATCTTGTGGATCCTATAACTTGAAGCATTTAACTTCATCTCTAAATCCCACAAAGACTGTTTTCCTCGCCCTCGGATTCAATTTACCATCACTGATATGGTAATAAGCAGGACACCTAAATATCCGAAGCGACTCATAGTCACTAGCTACCGAACCAAACTAACACTCCAACGGAGTCTTCCCCTATACCGCAGTGCGCGATAACCTATTCATGAGATAGCTCGCATAAACCAATGCCTCGGCCCAAAAGGATCTAGGAAATCTACTTTGCGTCATCATACATCACACATTCTCCAGCAAGGTACGGTTCAATCTCTCAGCTACCCCGTTCTGTTGTGGTGTCTCTCAAACTATGAAGTGTCGCCTAATGTCATGATCCTGGAAAAACTGTAGAAATATATCACTCTTATACTCTCCACCGTTATCTAAACGTAGAGTCTTCACCTTTCTACCTGTCTGCAACTCTACTTTCTTTTTTCACTTCATAAAAATATCCAGGATCTCATGTTTATGCTTTATAGGGTATACTCAATTCCTCCTGGAATAGTCATTAATAAAAGTAATAAAATAGTTAGCCCCACCAAGTGATGTGTTCTTGGAAGGACCCCAAACATCTATGCGAATGTAATCTAATGTACGTTGGGTGTTTTGAATAGCGGTGTCAAACTTCACTCTAGTTTTTTTCCCAAGTACACAATGCTCACACAGCTCCATCTTGCAGGTTTTAGAACCTTTCAATAGCCCTTGTTTTGCCAATGACTGCAGGGACTTATCTTCTGTGTGTCCTAGTCTTATGTGTCATAATATTGTAGTATCTTCCTCTGTAATGATAGAAGCTGCTAGATCCCATGTAACTGTCTTTCCCTTCAAGTAGTATAGGATGTTTTCCCTGACTCCTCGCATCACCTAAAACCCTTCGTGACCTTCGCTGTAGCATCCTCTAAGGTCACCCGATAACCAGCTGCCTGCAAAGTACCAAGAGAAATGATGTTATTCGTCAACTACAGCACGAACCTTACTTCTTTTAGTTTCCTCACCATTCCGTTATGCATCCTAATCCGGACTGAACCAATACCACTAATAGGGCATACGTGGTCATTTCCCATAAGCACGACACCCCCTCTTTCTAGCTCCTCAAAGCTAGAGAACCAATCCCTCCTAGGGCATATGTGATATGTGGCTCCTGAATCCAACATCCACTCCGTGGAGTCTGCATAGCAAACTGACGGTAGTGCAGTGCATGAATAGCCTGAAGAATATGACTCTGAATGTTTATCAATAGCTTTCGTAACATTCACTTCTGAAGCTTGTACAGCTTTCCTCTTGTTCTTCCCGGCTTTTTCCTTCCACTTTGGATAGTCAATCTTCTAATGTCCTTCTTCTTTACAATACCGATATTGATTTCTACCAACACTCTTATGGGCATCTCTATTCTTCAATTTTGAATGGTTGAACTGGCAGCGGTTTGAATCACGTTCTCGAACTGCTAGTGCATCTCCCGATGCCTTCTCGGAGGGTTCACCATCACTCTTCCTCAACTCATAATTCACCAAAGCTGAGGTCACCTCCTTATAGCTAACAGTAGTTCTTCCATTCATCATAGTGAGAATGAACGTACCGTAATCATCCTACGGCAACGAACACAAAAGTAACATCACCTTATCTTCATCTTCAACCATGATTTTCACATTGGCCATATCTGAAAGTAGCTTTGTGAAATTGTTGACATGCTCCCTGATGGAAACTCCCCTCTTCATCTTGAATGGGTAAAACCTCTTGTTCAAGTGAAGCTGATTCTCAATGCTCTTCGTAAGATACTTCTCATTTAGTGTTTCCCATATTCTCTTCGCCGACGTCTTGTTCATTATGTTATAAATAAGATCCGGCGTCAAACATGACCGAATAATTCCACAAGCCCTACTATTCATCTTCTTCTAAACATTGTCCTCCATGTCTTCGAGTTTCTCTTGTAATCTAAGAGTCTCCTTCAAATTCTATGCATCCAAGGCGTCCATCACCTGACACCTCCACAATCCAAAATTGATCTTGCCGTCAAACTTCGGAACATCAATCTTCGTGTTATTGATGCTCAGACTCTGTATCACCTTCATAAGAGACGAACCTGATATGCTTGCTTCTCCCATATTGTTGATCTAACTCTTCAGATAGGAATCCTTCATCGAATCCTTCGAACAAGCCTCAAACCAAACCTGAAGCTCTGATACCACTTGTTGTGCACAGCGAAAATTTCGGTAGCACCTCCGATGCGTAAGGTACACAACAAGAGATTAGATCACAACAAAATTCTCGTTTCACCAAAAAAACAAGAATCAAAAGTGTAATATCTCAACAAAGTAAGATATACACTATTCCTCTCATCAGTTCTAGGACTGACTTGTCGAGGGAACCTACAAGCTATTACAAATCAAAGTAAGACAAACTATTTTATGTGGTTCGGCAAGTTGCCTACGTCCACGGGGCAAGGAGGGGGGAGATCTACTACTAGAGAGAAAGAGAATACAAATAGGGTTTACAATCACACAAATTAAACCCTCAAAGAATCTCTCAAAACTCTCATAATTTTTCTCTCAAAATGATGCGCAAACCCTCTCAAATTCGGCTCCAAAGAGTGCTCTCAAATTTGGCGTGGACCTTCTTTGCTTTTCTTCTTGCTGCAGCCGAAAAAATCCTCACAGCCAAAAAATTTCTCCTTGCAGCGTTTTCTCCAAAAACCAAGCTAATCACGCATCCAGAGAATAATAAAAGATCCCCTTTGCAGCTGAACCCACTGGTTCTTAGCCTCCCACGTGCATCCCTTTGTAGCTGAACCCGCTGGTTCTTAGCCTCCCACGCGCTATCCAACATGTATGTATATATGCATGTATGTGTTTGATTTGAAGGGGTACTGTTAATAGAGTTTCTGTTAGTATCAGATAATAGATTTGTTGGAGGAGTTTGTTTGCTTTAATATGCATTATTGTTAATAGAGTTATACAAAAATAAAATTAATTAAATTTGTTGGGGGAAGTGTGAGTAATGATAAGAATTCAAATGGATTAATAGGTATTATTATTGAGAATGTTATGGATCTTATTAATGGATACAATTGAAAGATAGGTTGTAAATAATAGTTATTGTATTACTAAAAAAGAAAACATTTAATCTCATTAGTGTCTTGTTTCTTACTGGTTTTCTTTTTCAATGAGTGGGGCCCACTTTGTCATTTTGCTTGAAAGGCGTGAGATTATATAGGTTTGATTTCTTTTAAAGGTTATCAAATGTTTTCATAGGCGGGAATATCTTTTTTTTTTTTTTTGAAATGGTAGGTGGGAATATCATTCATTATCAAAGTTGATGGTGTAGCTTATGGTAAGTGGGAATATGAAAGATTATCAAAAGTTTGGGTGAGATTAATGAGAATATTGAATGCAATTCGATGGCATGAAAGTAATGGAGGACATCACACTGGAAAATGATGTTTATTGTATAGAATTGCTAAATAATACTATAGAAATTATACTTTTGAGCAATATATTACCTTGTTGGTTTATCAAACAAAAGCCACTATTGTATTATATAAATATATTTCTATATACATACTTATTTTATATATAATATAACATATAGTATAATACAAATAAAAAGTTTATTAATAGCTAAAGTTAAGTATAACATGAATATATCTAGCCACTATAGTAAATAATAATTACACTATGTATAGTTTAAAAATTATCAAGTGCCTTTTAATTTGATAAAAGTTAGGGTTATAAAAAATTTGGAGGGGTATAGCCTATGTATGCTTGTGTGTATATATATGTATGCATGTGTTTGATTTGAAGGAGTATGATTTATGTATGTGTATTTTTTTATATATGCATGTACGTATTCTATAGATGCACGTATGTGTTTTGAATAACATTTTCAGAAGAAAATATTTTAACATCCAACACACTTTTATTATAGTATTAGATTATTATAGAATCTTTTTACATGAATTGCTTAACTCGTGCATATTCTATTTGCAAAACAGCCTCATGAATTCCTAATATTGGCAACTATTTGGAATCGACAATTTGAAAATACTCAAACATGAACAAATAATCTACTTTGTTGGATACAATGAGTAAATAATTGACTATTTTGTTGATAATTTTATAGTATAGTTAACATATTAGCTTATCAAAGTTGTTGATTGTTTATTCGAGGGTTTCTCTTTTCTCTTTTCTTTTTCTTTTTACAAATTTGATGATTTGAGATTGTTTCTTAAACGCTGAGGTTAGAGGTAATTTTGCAATGTTCATAATTTAAAAGGTATATATATAAAAAAACTCATAATTATATATACTAGCCACACATCTCTCTTAGGGTATCTCTTGAGAGAGAGAGAGGAGGGGGGAGGGAGAGAGAGAGAGAGAGAGAGAGAGAGAGATGGGTTCAAAGGTGAGCAACAAGGTATGAGCTCTTCTTCAACAATCTACATATAATTTCATTTGATTATTATATATATGTATTTCTTATTGATGCATCACAAGTTTTTAGTCCTCATAAAATAAATAAGATGAATGCCAACTACCCTTTTGTGGTTTTTCAACACTTCAGAGAAATAAAGAGGAATTGCCATTAAAATTTTTTGAAAAAAAATCCCTAAATACATCCTAACTTACCATTAAAAAAGGATGAAAGGGTTTGTGGGTCTTGAAATAGAGGTGATTTCTTTGGATGCCTAGAAGTGAATAACATGAGATGAAGAACTTATTTATCATATTTTTCATTGTAATTTTTATTTTGTTAAGTAAGCAACGTCTTGTTTCTTGAGGCTTTGCCTTCACTCATTAAACGGTGCAATTCAACTGATGTTGTCTCCTACCATATAAAAACTGGTGAATGTACCATCTTCAATAGTAAAAACCAGTCTTAGCGATAAGTTTCAACAAGGGTTACTTGATACTTTCATAGAACACTTCTCAACATTGGGGGATTTTGCACATAACCTACTGATGAATTTTTTATCACGCAAATACCCTAAGCTTAAAGTATGTATCACAATGCCCCTCACGACTATCAACTTTTTATACCAGATCCTGCACTTGTAGTTAATAAATAGCCAAAATATTTTTGAGAGAAAAAAATATTTAATTTAGTCATTTGCCATTGTCAGGCAATTTACACCCTTGTCACTTATTGAAGGTTTTCCTCTCAAGGATATTTTTATTAGTTACCAATTACAGGCTAATGGATCCGATAAGAAAAATTGAAATTTCAAGAGGGTTGATGTCTTGTGCAAGATGATTAGACACAATGTGGAAGAGGGTCTACTATCCAATCTTTGCATTAAGGAACCTCTCAACCAAATTAGGAGCCTTCAATTTGCCGATGATACTCTCCTTTTTGTCAGAAGCACTAAGAATGACATATCCATTCTAAAGGAAATTTTATATATTTTTGAAGATATCTCAGGGTTGGGTATCAATTATTCCAAGTCATCTCTTATCTACTTTGGTAAATTGCATAATAGAGGACAAACTCTTGCTGCTTCCATGAATTACAATCTTGATCATCTTCCTATTAAATACTTAGGATTGCCTCTAAAGTATGGAAAATTAGAAAAATCTGATTGGCAACCTATGTTGGATAATATGTATAGGAAACTTGCTTCTTGGAAAAGTTCATGTTTATCCTTTGGTGGTAGACTTGTTTTGCTCAACTCAGTTCTTTCATCTATTCCTTTATATTATATGTCATTTTACAAATTACCAACATGGGTGATTAGAGAGGTGGATACAATTAGAAAGAATTTCCTATGGACCGGCAAAAATAGTTCCAGACCTTTCAAATGCTTAGTAAATTGGAAGACAGTGTGCTTAAGTAAATTTGAGGGAGGCTTGGGTGTGAAGGATCTCAAAATTTTTAATGATGCTCTTCTATCTAAATGGCTATGGAAATGTCTTGATAGAGACTCTTTAATTGGAACTCTCTTACACCAACTCTATATTAGAAAAGATTCTCAGTTATAATTATCTACCTGCAGTTCTTCTAATTCTCTGTTTTGGAATGATATCATATCAATCAAAGATTTGTTTCTACATCTTCTACAATGGACTCTTGGCTCTGGTGATAAAATTAGGTTTTGGGAAGATAAATGGATTGGTAGTAACACCTTATCAAGTCTATATCCGATTTTGTACAAACTATCTCTGTCTACAAATGTCAGCATTCGTTCTCAGGGATTTCTTCATAATCATATATGGAAATGGCATCCACTTCTTAAGAGAAGCATTTCTGTTTCTTCATCCACTACTAAGACTGCACTTATGAATCATATTGGCTTACACATTGTTACTAACAATGTCGACATACCTACCTGGTCCCTTACAGCCAATGGGAGATTCTCGGTCAAATCCCATTACTCTTTCCTTAACTCCAGAGGAATTCTATCTGCTTATTATAAAACTGTTTGGAATTCAGTCATGCCGAGTAAATTCCAATTTTTCACATGGCTTCTATCTATTAACAGGCTGCATACAAAAGAAAATCTTATAAAGAAAGGATGGTAAGGGGATTCTTCATGCATTTTATGTGGTATACATCTTGAATCTTGTGATCACTTATTCTTTGAATGCAGTCTTACCAAATCAGTGTGGAACCATTTTTGTGACTTCTATCTCCCTTTCATGTGGCCAACATCTTTATACGAACTCCTCATGTCTGTTGAATCTCTACGTAATACTGATGGAGTTTTATGGCGATCGATTTTCACTGCAGTGTGTTGGAGCTTATGGACATCAAGAAATAAATTTTTTTTTGAAAACTCTTTGTTCTCTGCTATATCTATCATCAACTCAGCGATTTATATTTTACATGAATGGTCAGGTTCTAGAAGAGGGAAGATGGCACTTAAGCTAGCAGCGGTTTTAGAAGAGAGACCAATCTTGCGGAGCAACAGTATTTAGCTTGTCATATCAGCTTACTCTCACTAGTTTCTAATATCTTTTGTACATATCAACCTTTTGGTGTTTTGGTATTTTGTTGTTTGTTTCAATTAGTCTATAGAAAAATCAATTTCTCTTGTCCAAATGTATGGCTGGCTTTGGTTCTTACTTATATCCATGTCAACGGTGAATGACGACAAGACCCTCTCTTCATCTTCATGGGTGTTTGTAAGAAGAATGTCCTACATCCCTAGCAAGAGAAAATATTTTTTCTATCCACTAATCTTTATGGATACAGTTCGTATCCTTTTTTTGTAAACATACTTTTGATTTTTAATGA
The DNA here is from genome assembly GCA_022839385.1 of Asparagus kiusianus. NCBI lineage: Eukaryota > Viridiplantae > Streptophyta > Magnoliopsida > Asparagales > Asparagaceae > Asparagus > Asparagus kiusianus. The sequence continues at coordinate 92,503 of BQKN01062300.1, forward strand.
ACAGGGAATATCCCTTGTTTTTCTCTAAAAAAAAAAGAGGGTTTTGTGAGGTATCCAAGTTAAGGTGGTTTTGTGAAATTAACCCATTTAATATACTTCTCTATGTTAATTACTAAAAAAATTAAATCAGGCAATTTAGCTTGAAGAAACACATTTAAAATTCTGACATTGCAGTAAATCCAAAAAAACCAATTTTTTCTTAAAATTGTTTGCATCTAGTCAGTTGTGAACAACAAGAGTTGCTGGGATACATGACTCTCTTTTTTAATTAATGGATCTCCCTTTCCTAGTAAATTCATATCGTAGAGAGAAGATTTTCTAACGTTAGAATATGCAATTAAAATATTGAAAGAAATTTCACTTCTTTTCTCCATCCCTCTTTCCATCAAAACAAATAGTGAAATTTTAAGTAGGTTATTTAGATTTTTTTTGGAAAAAAAATAACTGAAGAAACACGTAGTTTCCTTAGACTTCTAAGAAATCCGTGAAAACAATTAAACAACCAAAGCATACAATTCTCCTCCCCTTTGTATGCTTGGGAAGAGCTATAATTCTCTATTCCTTACATTTATCAGCTAAAATAACATCCAAATATTAGTGTCTGTTTGCATCTTTCACTTACTAGGTTAGCGAGAGTAACCTGGTTATTTAGTTCAAATTTTGGCTCTTAAACTAGTTTACTTTGGTTTCAAAATTCTATTTAAGAGGGAGTTGTCAAACTTATCCCTAGCATCTCAAACTAATTATACTCCCTAATTACTACAAGCACCATGATTTATTAAAACTTTCTTACAACCTCCTCTAGTTATTAATCCTTACTATTTTGAAATTAAGTAAAGAATCATCAAGATTTTCAACCATAAGTAATTATTGTGTTAACACATGTATTCAAAAAAAATTCCTTGGGAAGAGCAAGATGGGCTATGAAGAACTACTCCAAGCTAATCTGCTGCAAGCTCTACATGTCCAGATCTCTCAACATGATGGCCCTGAACTTGATCGAGCAAGCGTCGAGACGCAACGATCGTGAACAAGTTCAAAGTCCAAGCTTACAACCAAGTGCAATATACCCTCATATCCTACATTGCGCGTGATACTCCCACGAACACGGTGTATATATAGCCTAATACTACAAACTCTGCTGGTGAGAGCAGAGGCGACATACGTGGTATTGGACCAAGAGACACATTTCGGTGCTCATCCACTATTCTGATAGTCAATCACATTTGTTTTCATTAATAAAACCTAACCCTAACGCCCCCCCCCCCGCCCCCCCCCCCCCCCAACACCAGCAGAGTTTGTCATATTAGGTTGTACAATGTGCCCATGATAGTATCGTGCATAATGTAGGGTACGAGTATAGAAACGGCGAAAACGTCAAAAAAGTTTAGGAAAAACGAAGCAAGAAACATTTTTGGTGCAGTCCGGTCGATCGAAGCCTAGGCCCGGTTGACCAAAAACGTGCACACTATAGGGTGATTTTCTGATTTTCCTATCGATCAATTGAGAAGTTATGTCAGTCGACAGAGAACCCTGTCCGGTCGACTGGTAGACAAAGTTCGGTTGACTAAAATTCTGTAATTGATTTTGTGAGATTTTAGCGTTCTAGACGGTTGACTGAGGCTAAATTCCGGTCGACCGGATCGTGATTTTGGCCCAGGTTTAGTTTCCTGATTAGTTTGGGTTTGCCGTACATATAAATAGAAACTTTGTTGTTTCTAGGGTTAATTGAAGGACAACTGAGCAGCTTTTGAGAGAGAATTGTGCATCCTTTAAGGGAGATTTTGTGAAAGATTTTGAGAGCTTTGTTCGAGGGTTTTTGTTGAGATTGTAAATCCTAATTATATTTTCTTTATCTCTAATAGTAAAAGCTCCATTCTCCTTGCCCCGTGGATGTAGGCAACTTGTCGAACCACGTAAATTGGTTTGTCTTGCTGTGATTATGATTTGTGCTTGTGTTTTGGTTGTAATATTTCTTGTTCTTATTCGTGTACTATTTGGCTTTCGATTTTCGCTGCCCACAACAAGTGGTATCAGAGCTTCGGGTTTGGCTTGGGGTTTATTAGAAGGATTCGCTGAAGGATTCTTACTTAGAGAGTTAGATCTACAACATGGGAGAAGCAAGCACATTGGGGTTGTCTTTTACAAAGGTGATACAGAGTCTGAGTATCAATAATACAAATATTAATGTTCTGAAGTTCAATGGCAAGATAAATTTTGGTTTGTGGAGGTGTCAGGTGATGGATGCGTTGGATGCATAGAATTTAGAGAAGACTTTTGAGTTACAAGAGAAACCTGAAGATATGGAGGATAAGGTTTGGAAGAATATGAACAATAGGACTTGTAGAGTTATTCGGTCATGCTTAACATCGAATCTTATGTATGATGTGATGAACTAGACGTCGACGAAGAGATTGTGGGAAACGCTCAATGAAAAGTATCTTACGAAGAGCATTAAGAATCGGCTTCACTTGAAGAATAGGTTTCACCAGTTCAAGATGAAGAGGAGAGTTTCCATTAGGGAGCATGTAAATAACTTCTCGAATTTACTTTCAGATATGGCCAATGTGGACATCATGGTTGAGAATGAAGACAAGGCGATGCTACTTTTGTGTTCATTTCCAGTGTATGATTATGGTACGTTCATTCTCACTATGATCAATGGAAGAACTATTGTTAGTTATAAGGAGGTGACCTCAAAGTTGGTGAGTTATAAGTTGAGGAAGAGTGATGGTGAACCCTCCGAAAAGGCATCGGGAGATGCATTAGCAATTTGAGGCTATAATCAAAACTACCGTCAGTTCAACTGCTCAAAGTCAAAGAATAAATATGGCCATAAGAGTGTTGGTAGAAATCAATGTGCCTTTTGTAAAGAAGAGGGACATTGGAAAAACAAGTGCCCAAAGTTAAAAGACAAAGCCGGGAAGAACAAGGGGAAAACTGTACAGACTTCAGAGAAGAATGTTGCTAAAGCTGTTAGCGACCATTCAGATTCGAATTCTTTAGGCTATTCATGTCTTGCACTACCGTCAGTTTGCTATGCCGACTCTATGGAATGGATGTTGGATTCGGGAGCTACATTTCACATTTTCCCTAGGAGAGATTGGTTCTCCAGCTTTGAGGAGGTAGAAAGAGGGGATGTCGTGCTTATGGGTAATGATCACGTATGTCCTATTAGTGGAATTAGAAAGAAGGGATGTCGTGCCGTAGTTGACGAAGAACATTATTTCTCTTGGTACTTTGAAGGCAGCAGGTTATCGGGTTATCTTAGAGGATGCTGCTGTGAAGGTCACGAAGGGTTCTATGGTGGTGATGTGAGGTGTCAAGGAAAATAACATATACTACTTGAAGGGCAAGACAGTTACAGGAGGTCTGGCAGCTTCTATCACTACAGAGGGGGACACTACCAGTTTATGGCACATGCGTTTAGGACACACTAGTGATAAGTCCCTACAGACATTAGCAAAACAGAGGCTATTAAAATGTGTGAAAACTTGTAAGATGGAGCTGTGTGAGTATTGTGTACTTGGGAAGAAGACTAGAGTGAAGTTCGACACCGCTATTCACAACACCCAAGGTATATTGAATTATATTCACACGGATGTTTGGGGCTCTTCTAAGCACACATCACTTGATGGGGCCAAGTATTTTATCACTTTTATTGATGGATATTCCAAGAGAAATTGAGTATATACAATGAAGCATAAACATGAAGTCCTAGATATTTTTGTGGAGTGGAAGAAGAAAATAGAGCTACAGACAGGTAGAAAGGTAAAGACTCTTCATTCAGATAATGGTAGAGAGTATAATAATGATCCATTTCTGCAGTTTTGTCGGGATCACGACATTAGGAGACACTTCACAGTTCGAGAGACACCGCAACAGAACGAGGTGGCTGAGAGATTGAACCATACCTTGCTGGAGAAGGTGTAATGTATGATGACGCAGAGTAGATTACCTAGATCCTTTTGGGCCTAGGCGTTAGTTTATGCCAGTCATCTCGTGAATAGGTTATCGTGCACTGTGATACAGGGGAAGACTCCGTTGGAGTGTTAGTCTGGTTTGAATATTTGGGTGTCCTGCTTATTACCATATCAGTGATGGTAAATTGAATCTGAGGGCGAGGAAAGCAGTTTTTGTGGGATTTAGAGATGGAGTTAAATGCTTCAAGTTATGGGATTCACAGGACAAGAAGATAGTCATTAGCAGATATGTCATATTTGGTGAGGCGTACATGATGAGGCCTCAAGTTCCTCGGCAGGTAGAGTAAGACCAGAGTAGTGAGATATCATAGCATTGTATCCATTAAGACTCCTACAGAAGTGACACTGGGAGGAGATGGGATAACAACTAGGCATATAGTGATACTCAAGAGCAGGGTCATGTCCAGGAATCCATTGCAGTAAATAGACCTAGAAGGGTGATTCGTCGGCCGGCTAGATATAGTGATGTCATGGTAGCATATGCTTTACCAGTGGAGGTCATTGATGATATGATTCCTTCTACATTCAGGAAGGTAGAGTCTAACTTTGATTCAATCAGGTGGAGGAAAGCTATGGAGGAGGAGATGCGGTCTCTTCAGAAGAACGACACTTGAGAACTTGCAAAGCTACCTAAGAGAAAGAAAGTTATTGGTTGCAAGTGGGTATATGCGAAGAAAGTGGGATCTTCTATTGGGGACATTAGGTACAAAGTAAGATTGGTTGTCAATAGATATGCACAGCTTGAGGGCATTGATTACAATGAGGTATTTTTACCCGTTGTGAAGCATTCATCGATTCAGATTTTATTAGCATTGGTGGCATAGCTGGATTTAGATTTGGTCCAGATAGATGTTAAGATAGTCTTTCTACATGAAGATTTAGATGAGGAGATCTACATGACATAACCCTTGGGATTCAAAGCTACAGGAAAGGAAGATTTAGTGTGTAAGTTAAAGAAGTCTCTTTATGGCTTGAAGCAATCACCGTGACAGTGGTACAAGAGATTCGACAGCTTCATGATTGGCCATGGATACACAAGGAGCCTATATGACCCATGTGTTTACATGCACAAGCTACAGGATGGTGAGTATATTTATTTGTTGTTATATGTGTTAGACCCTAGAGGGGGCTGATTAGGGTCTTATGCTAATCTAATCCGATTTTATGCCAATTAACAAGTTATCCTAGTAAGTATAAAATACAACAAGATATGTGAGCTAGGATAAGTGATATACACAAGGGTAAACAAAATAAACAAGATAGTGAATGATATAAATAATGAGCAACGGACAATGGCGACAAGAAATATAAATATAAGAGAAGTTCGTCAAAGCAAACTCAAACACACGATATGATCACGGAGTTCGGATCTTCTGTCCTACGTCTCCGCTCCCCACCCCCGGGGAGAAATCAACTATCACAACCGGATTTTCTACACTCACCCGAATAATATTTACACCTCACAATATCGGTTTTCAACGCTCACTGATCAACGTCCACACCTCACACTCGGTTTTCTAGTTCACCGAAAACTTCACAATTCACACTCTCACAATATCGGTTTTCAACGCTCACCGATCAACGTATACACCTCACACTCGGTTTTCTAGCTCACCGAAAACTTTCATCTCACAATATAACAAATGATTGTTCTCAAATATGGATGAGAACACAATGAAGCTTACTCTCAATTGTTACAACTCCCCACAATCCAATTATACAATGTATGCAAATACAATAAGCTCAATGATTGTGTGTGTAAGCAAAGAGATTAAACAAATCTAAACTCAATATAAAACTAGCTTTAATAAAATGATAATCAAAGAAATAGATATAAAGCTAGAAATGGAGTTTAGAAAACTTCTCAATAGATCAAGAGATCAAGGGAGAGTAGTTGGATGCTCAAACACCAATAGACGATCTCCTCAAGCTCTTGTGAAATTGATTTCACAAACTCAAACTCTTAAATACTTAAAAGCTTCTTAAACAACATTTAAACCCTTGTTAAAACTTTGTTAAAACATTTCTTGGATTGCCCTAAGAACTGATATCAATAGGGTATTTATAGCCTCCCAAAACCTCAGACAAAAGCCCAACAGAAATGATCAAAAAACTAACAGAATCAAAAATCATATTCTGTATAAAATGATAATTGGAGTGAATGGTGGTCGACCGTGAAAATCTCGCGGTCGACCGCGAGCCATTTTCGAGGCTCAGAAAATTCCAGAAACTTTGATGGTCGACCGTGGCAGTCGACCGTGGGAATTTTCGAGCTGACGATCGACCGTGACGGTCAACCACGAAAGTTGTTGATGGCTCTGTAGGGAAAATCAAAAGCACGGTTGACCGTGGCGGTTGACCGTGGCGGTTGACCGTAAACTAACATATGAGTAAACAGGTTTGAAAGTCGGTTTTCTGATTTTAAAACCCCGTTTAAAAATATCAAATAAATTCTTAAAAATGTAAAACTTTAGGGAATGATTGTAGACATGATAATAAACATGTTACAAAGACTAATTTTCAGAAAGAACCTCACAAATAAAAAATATCATCATTTTACAAAATAGTCCAAAACATGAAAATGTAAACATATGAATTTTGATATTTTGGCTAAACCATGTTTTAAAATAATACAAAATGATTTTATAGACTTGAAGAAAGATGTAAACTATTGTTATGAAGTCTATAAATAATAAATATAGTATTTTCATAAATACAATAGAATATGAAACATATGAGTATGAATATGAATATATATTTGTTTCATATCTATGAAATTAAACCAAACCAATTTATCCACGTAAAAACAAACATGTATGAATATAAATATTTATTTATATGCTAGTAAAAACTTTGTTTGTGGATAAACCAAAATCCAAAATGTGTACATATATATATAACTATATATATA
>BQKN01062300.1:108537-126133 GCA_022839385.1 Asparagus kiusianus
CCCCCCCCCCCCCCCCCCCCCCCCGCGGGCGCGAAGTGAGTAGAAATAAAGCTTCATTAATATCTTTCATTAAAGTGAGAATAGTGAAATAATATAATACAACAAACATCAAACAAATTAAATCAATCAAATCTAATAATAAGGACCTAACACTAAAAGATTCAGAGAATAAACTAAATGTTGGATAGCGGATTCCTAATCTATTTTTATAACATGAGGTTATTAGGATTCCTAATCTATTTTGGTAACATGAGGTTATTAGGATTCCTAATCTATTTTGGTAATAGGTTATTAGGATTCCTAATTTGATTTGGCTTTTGGTTTAGAATTCTTAGTATATTTATGATTTTAGGATTTCTATATATATGGAACAATTGGAAGAGAGAATTGGGAGAAGCAAATTGGGGATATTTGGAGCACAGAAAAGAGGTATATATTTTCTGAGCTATTTGTTTAGGGTTTTGTTTGGAGAGATTAAGAGCTTGTTGTTGAGATTAATTTGTTCCTTCGAGTGAGTTGTAATCTCAGTTTGTACTCTTTCTCTATTAGTGAAAACCCCATCCCCATTCTTACCCCGTGGAGGTAGGCAACTTGCCGAACCACGTTAAAATTGGTGTTTTGTTTGTGCATTGATATTTAGTTCGTTTGGCTCTCTTGGATTGGCGTTTGGTTTGGTTCCTCGACATAGCTTTTGGCACAACAATTTGGTATCAGAGCTCGGGCTACGCTTGAGCTATTTGGAGGAGTAGATCGATTTGGGAAGCTCGTCTAGGGTTTCAATTGGTGAGAAAGGTGGGATCTTTTCGGTAAAGCTTCTTTCTTTTCTCAGTTTTGGATCTATTCTTCGTTTGTTTCCGTATTGGTTGTTGGTGTGTTGAGGATTATGGCCGAGAAAGAGGGAGTTGAGGTATCCACTCGATGAAGATTGACGTGGAGAAGTTCAATGGCACTAACAATTTTGGACTTTGGCGATGCGAAGTCTTGGATACGCTCAATGCGTAAAATTTGAAAGATACGTTAGAGTTAGACGGGAAACCGGACGATATTGATGAGAAGGTTTGGAAAAAGATGAATCAGACAGCGTGTGGTGTGATTAGTTCTTGTCTCAATCAAGATCTAAAATATGATGTGATGAATGAGACTTCTGCAAAGAAGATTTGGGAGGTCCTAGAGAGCAAGTACTTGACGAAGAGTGTTAAAAACCGCTTGCATTTGAAGAGGAGGCTTTATCGCTTCCAATTGAAGAAGGGGACATCCATTAGTGATCACATGAACCACTACACGAAGCTTCTTGCAGATTTGGTGAATGTAGTTGTCATTGTTGAAGATGAGGACAAGGCGTTGCTATTGTTGAGTTCCTTGCCCGACGAGGAATATGAGACGTTTGTCCTTACTCTTATTAATGGGAAAGCATCTCTTTCATATAGTGAGGTCACCGCTGCATTAGTGAATTACCAACTCAGGAAGAAAGACAATGAGACTTCTATTGAGCTGGTAGCGGGGGCATTGGTTGCAAGAGCAAAGGGTCCAAACCGAGGTAGAAGGTCATATTCTAGAGGAGCACATCTTGGAATTTGTAGGAATCAGTATGCTTTTTGTAAAGAAGATGGACATTAGAAAGCTGAATGCCTAAAGTTGAATGATCAAGCCGGGAAGAATAAGAAGAAAGTTGTACAAGCTTCAGAGGTGAATATTGTCAAGACTAGTGGCAACAATTCAGATTCGGATTCTTCAGGCTACTCATTATCTGCATTGTCGTCAGTTTGTGTTGCCTACTCTACAGAGTGGATGTTAGATTCGAGCGTTACATACCATATTTGCCCTAGGAGGGATTGGTTCTCCAGCTTTCAGGAGTTGGAAAGAGGGAATTTCGTGCTCATGGGGAATGATCACAAATGCTCTATTGGTGGTATCGATACCGTTCGGATCAGGATGAGTGACGGGGTGATTCAGGAGTTGGTTGGAGTGAGGTTCGTTCCTCAGTTAAAGAAGAACATCATTTCACTTGGAGCTTTGGAGGCAGCAGGCTATAGGGTGACCTTGGCGGATGCACGCTTGAATGTTACATTTGGGTCCATGATTATGATGAAGGGCGTCAGAAAGAGTAACTTATACTATTTGCTTGGGAGCATGGTGATTGATAGAGTTCTGACGACTTCATTAGATTTGGCTAGATTGTGGCGTTGTTTGGTGCTGGGGTATTTGATTGGTGATGCCGTGCATAGGTTGTTGAGGAGTGCTTTGACCTACAGATGGAAGTCCTTTGAGCACATTAGGATGAGCAAGACCGATGTGAAGTTTGGCATTCCTATCCATCGAGTGATGGGTCTTTTAGGAGGTGTTCAGTTAGGCATTTGGGGGCCTTCCAATGAGGCATCATTGGGAGGTAATCGTTTTGTAGTTTTTACAGTTGGTAATTGTTCTAGGTATTATTGGGTCGCGACCAGTTCCCGTTGGTGTAAAATCCTAGAAGTCAACAACAATTGAAAGAAATGTATTGGCAAAAAGGTAACTCATTGTTCTAGCTTTGGTAGGGGTCCTTTCTTGCGTTTGTGCCGAGCTCACGACAATAGGAGACACTTCATTAGTGTGGAGACTTTAGGATGACAAGATGAGATGACAGTTTCGATGGGTCGTTCCTTTTTGGAGGAGGATCGGTGTTGGTTGTCGAGCATTGGTTCTGGAGCTTCGACATATTTGGATCATCTTAGTCATAGGTCGTCGACTGCTGCATTAGGAGTTATTAGATCTGGTGGAGCTGCTTCAAATTTTGGTCGGCGTCGGATATTTGGTTACCCAGTATTTGGTCATATCGAGGATGTGAGATTTAATCCGATTGCGTGTTTAGGATTTGGAGGCTTATTTGATTATCGTTTGGGAGCTTCTGAATTTGTTCTGAGCAGGAATGTCACTTTTGACTCTCGACAGGTGGAGAGTGTTGATCAGGTCGTTTGGATATCGCAATAGGTGGAGGGTGATGCTACTTTACGTTTGGTGGAACTTATTCCACATATTCTAGATCATACTGCGTCATTTGGGATTCCAGCTGAGGTGACACAGGTTGGTGATCATTTGATTTCGAATGCAGATGATGGATTGGTTTTGGATTCGGTTGCAGCTGGTGGACATGATTTGGATACGGCCATTGGTTCACCTCAGATGGAGGTGTTTGATTTGTGTTAGTTTGGGGCCGCTATCAGTTGCAGATCCGTTGGCGATATTGAGGAAGAGTTGCAGACTTTTCTATTTGTTTGAGGGCCTTTGGAGGCCGTTTGGGTGAACTACGTGAAGGCTTGATTCCTTGGGCAAGAGGATACATAGGCAGTCATTTATGATGTAGCCGGTTTGGTGAGTTGATACCGATATTTGGAGTTTGTTCGCATTCTCATTTGGGTTCTCGACTTATTATGGATTGAGTCCGTTGTCATGGATTTGTTCCACTTCGTACTGGACGCAATAAGTGAGAGTGAGACGTTTGGTTGGTATTGGTGTCGGCTCAGTTTTGAGAAAACTTCGCCGAGGTGGAGAATTGTTGGATAATGGATTCCTAATCTATTTTTGTAACATGAGGTTATTAGGATTCTTAATCTATTTTGGTAACATGAGGTTATTAGGATTCCTAATCTATTTTGGTAATAGGTTATTAGGATTCCTAATTTGATTTGGGTTTTGGTTTAGAATTCCTAGTATGTTTATGATTTTAGGATTTCTATATATATGGAACAATTAGAAGAGAGAATTGGGAGAAGCAAATTTGGGATATTTGGAGCACAGAAAAGGGGTATTTTCTGAGCTATTTGTTTAGAGTTTTGTTTGGAAAGATTAAGAGCTTGTTGGTGAGATTAGTTTGTTCCTTCGAGTGAGTTGTAATCTCAGTTTGTACTCTTTCTCTATTAGTGAAAACTCCATCCCCTTTCTTGCCCCGTGGATGTAGGCAACTTGCCGAACCACGTTAAAATTAGTGTTTTGTTTGTGTATTGATATTTAGTTCGTTTGGCTCTCTTGGATTGACGTTTGGTTTGGTTCCTCGACATATTATTTTACACGGTACCAGGAATAACGTGCATACATGCAAGGCGACAGATCCTCTTGCAGTCTTCATGAGCATCTAAGCGGTGATGGATGCATTTGTTAATGCATCCTAGATTGCTTGTAGATGACGTGGCAAGCATGAGAATGGTGATGAAGAGTAGTATCCCAATGCTTGCAACCCTTGCAATTTCCATTTTCATTCTTAATCTTTCTTTTCTTTTTCTTTCTTTTTTTCTCCTAAAGGAATTATAGAAGACAATTAACCTGCAAAGAGAATATATATAACGTTTTATGTGGAGCTTTTGATCGGTTTGTGTGGATGTCATTAGATTGTGGAAAGAATTGAATGGGTTTTGGCCTTTAGTTTGTGTTCCTAATTTTGAAAAGTTGAAATTTCTAATTTTTTGAAATATTATATTACCAATTTTATAATTTTATAATTTTTCTCAAGATATTAGACACTTGGAAATTTTTAAAAATCTAATTTTAATTAATTTTCAGATTAAGATCTCCTAATTCTTAAATATTATATTACTAATTTTATTATTTCACCTTGAAGTTTTTGTATTTTCAAAAATGTTAAAATTTTAATTTTAGTCATATTTCTCAAATTGTACTAAATTTAATATAATTTTGGATAACTAGTACCAAAATTTCAATCAAATTTCAAAAAACAAATTCATCTTTAATTAATATCAAAATTATTTACTACCAAAAATTTTGAAATGTGTTAATACAGAAAATTTTCCTAATCTAATTTCAAAATCAGTTAATAGATTCATATTAATCTAATCACCAAAATTGTCACGCTCCGCTTCCCAAAATACCCGGGAATTAGAATGTGAACAAGCCCACGACGTATTAGATTGAGAAGAAATATACGCTATCATTTTCTTTTCTTTTCTTCTCAATTCAATACGCCAAGCGTCTGGAAATAAATACAATGCGAAGTTACAGGTCCTCGATCACAATCAGCAAGAATATAGTAGACAAACTCAGAATAAAAGAATACATATCATATCACAAATGAATATCATCCAAGACATAATGATACGGGTCAAACATGCCCTTATACAAAACTATCTGAAAGTAATACTGGAGAATATAATACATCGTTCAAACTGAAATGGAAAGTACTATAAGAGTAAACGGAACCATCAACTAATAAATGGAAATAATAGGCGTCAACTCCTTCTTCTGCTCCGTCTACAGGGTACTCCTGCTGAGAATCCTCTAGCTCCTGCTGAACCTGTTCTTCCTCTAAGTCTGACGTACACTAGAGAAAACAGGTGTACGTCAGGTGCATGGCGCACGGCAAGACCCCACAAAAGAAAAGAACGAACGAAAACCCAATGCGAAAAACAATACTATAACCGAAATGACAAAAGAACGTGCAACTGGAAATCCAACCAAATCAATCAAGTAACAAGTCGGTCATGCAGCTAGTCATCAGAATAATCATCCAGGTAACCATGTCATACAAATAGATAAAATTAATACTTAAAAATCTATAACAAGAGACGTAGTACGTCGAGCGAAATAATCCAAACAAGGAAACCCTCATGTATATACCATATATCTCAAATTATAGATAATTAAATATTAATCCCGATCTATGTATGAAAAGATAATACAATTGATCCGTGTCTCACAAAAAGTCATACCTAGCCTAGAAACGAGGTTAAGTAACTAGCCAATAACAGGTCACTGGTCACATCTCACACAGAGTCAACGCTCCTATCACCGGATAACTGGCTGTTCACAAATCCCCTACGCGCATCTAATCCCGCAAAACAGGCGGCTAGAGGACTACACGCAATCCGATCTCGGCCCGGTCCGAACTCAGGCAAAGCTCAGGTGACGAAACAAGTCACGGATCAAAGTACCAAAACAGGCCACTTTGTCCAACAAACCAACCCCAGGATGAAACAGGTCTCTGGTACGAGTCTGGAAGATACATCAACAGCCTTATCCGATCACATGAACATTAACTTCCTCATCCCAACTCTTCTCGTTTTTTCTAAGTCAACCATAATTCTCATTGAAACTTAGGTTCACCATCTAAACTCAGTCAACGCACACACATGTCACTAAGTCTGTTCATGACGCACGAGACCACTAAGTCATGAACTGCTAGGGGTTCTCAAACACAATGGGAAACAATAAGTACAATCAATCATGCGCAACGATATCATGGCATATCACATAATCAAGATTAAGAATTTGAATCATAAAATTGTTCTAAAATAATATTCTGAAATAATGAATTTATTTACTTCAAAATAATTTCTTTTATAATTTAAATTCTTTTAAGTTAATCTCAAAATAATCCCTTTTTCCAAAATAAGTTATTTTCTTATTATAATAATTCTAAAAATAATCTTTTAAAAGAATAAATTCATAAATTCAAAAATAATTGTTTTATAAGATAAATCCTCATTAATTCAAAATGGTCTATTTCCCAAATAATTTCTTTTTAAAAATATTTATCATTCTAAACTGATTTCTTCCACAAGATAATTTCAAAAACTATTATAATTATTCTAAAATGGTTCTTTTTCCAAGATAATTCCTTTTAAATTATTATAATTTTCCTAAAATGATTTCATTCTCAAATAAATTCTTTTTAATTGATATAATTATCTAAAAATAATATTGCTACCGAAATAATTTCTTTTAATTCATTATAATTATTCTGAAAATGCTAATTATCATATTATTATGATTTATCTAATATTATTCATCAAACAATCCCACGCAGATAAATATATCAGATCTAAAATTACAGATAATTCCTAATAAATATAAAAAATCAGTTCTGAGCAAGTGGGATCTTGCCTTGGGTATATCGTGGACTGTAATAGGGACCGTCGGGGTGATTGCACAGCGTTACGATGAGCTTCGCGGAATCGACGGATAAAATTACAATTAGAGTGTTAATGCGACGTACGATATTCAAATGAGTATAACAAGGTGCATATAGAGAGCCTAAGAGAAAGGAATATACCGTGTGATAGACAACACGAAGGGCTACGCACCGGCGAAGGAATCGACAGAAACGGAGGTCAGAGTTGGCCGGAAAACACGCGTGAAGTTGGCTCCGAACTGCAGTTTTCTGCAGTGAGCTCAGTGATTCGAGCTTGGCGGCGACAGCTGTTGGGGGTTATTGGCGGCGAGGGGGTGGTGTCACTGGTCGGAGGGGCGACAGCGGAGGTGACTGGCGGCGCGTCGGGGGCCGGCAGCGGTTGGTGGCCGAGAGATCTCGGCGAGAGGAGGAGCGGGGCTGTCGGGTAGAGCTCGGCGCGACAAGGCTCGACGGCAGGGGGTCAGAGCGGCTGCGGGTTGGCTGGGGGAGGCGCTGGCGGCGGTGCAGGCGTGGAGGCGACTGCGGGTTGGCTGGGGTGGCGGGGAGAGTTGGCAGCGGGGGTTTGGGCGGCTGTCGAGCTCAGGGAGGAGTTCAGGCGGTGACGGAGGAGGAGCAGCGTGAACTGGGCGCGGGTAGGGGCGGAGGAGGCATCGACGGTGAGCTGGCGGGGTTCTGTGGGGGCTGCAGGAGGCGCTGGTGGCGGTGCAGGCCGGAGGGAGCTCGAACGGCGGGTTTAGGCGGTCGGCGCGGCCTCGAGCGGCGGTGACGAGGGAGCTCGGTCGGCCGCGCTGGGCGAGGGGCGAGCTGGCACTGCTGGGGCGGAGGTCGGAGCGGTGGTCGAGTCGTCGGGGTGATTTTCGTGAACGAGAGAGAAGGAGAGAGGAAGAAAGAGGAGAGTTGGTTTTCGTTGCGGGTTTCTTGGGTTTTAAAAGAGGAGAGAGAGGGGGGGTACGGTGAGAGAGATGGAGAGAAAAGAGGATGAGCTAGAGAGTTAAAAAGAGGGATTTTTAATGAGATAGAGATAGAGAGAGAGTGATGGTGAGTGATTGGTTGAGTGTGAGAGATTTTATTGGATTAGAGAGAGTGTCAGAGAGAGAGAGAGCTAGATTGAGTGTGGGATTGGAGAGAGAGAAGAACGGCGGAGAATTTAATGAGAGAGATTGTGTGAGATAGGGTGGTTGGGAGGACGTGGGTTGAGAGCTGGGGGAAACACGAGGCGGAGGGGTTTGCGTGAATTGGGGAGAGGTATACAGAGTGAACACCGGTGAGAGGAAAAACACAGGAAAAAATACCCCTTTAAAATAATTTAAAAATATCATAAAATTTATTTAAAATAAATATTAAAATTTATGGTCAAAATAATAATAACAATAACAATGATGAATAATTAACTATTTATTTAAAAATTTCACCAAAACAATTAAATTTATAATTAGTAAAAATATTAAAATAACATAATACCATATTTTTTTCATTCGTAGAAAATTCTAGAGAATGGGAAAAATACAAATACTCTTTTAGAAAAATAATATTTAATATTTAAATACCAAAAAATTATTTAAACCCGTATTAGAAATTTACGGTCATTACATCCTACCCCTCTTAAAACAAATTCCGTCCTCAGAATTTAAAATAAAATAATGCAGAAAGAACCCAAGGACAGAGATATGGAACGATGTCCACAAGCAGAGGAGAATGTAAAACAATAACGACACAATATAAGATATAAAATATGATAGCTAAGATTCAGCATGCATATAGTAGACCATAATAACAATATCATAACACACATGAGTAAATTCTTCATAAAGGTGGATGAAAAATTACTTCAATCATCAAAATAACATGACATCAATTAAATAATATATACATATCAAAGGATAAAGTTATAACCTCACAATTAATTCGTAATATCAATATAGTCAAACACACTAAAAATAAATTACAAAGTATTTATCAAAAGGCACAAAAATAGACATATAACAATGTAAAAATAAATATTTGTATACTAGTATAATGTGATATCAAGCAATTCAGGATTAATACATAAAGAACAATTAGTAGTGTATGAAAAAAAAAATTATGTCCTAATATATGCAGCAGTATCACAATCATAAAATATGCTAGTATTCAATACATACGAGACACAAAAGGTGGCAATTGTCTTAGAAGAAATACATAGAAATTATAAATATAGATATATAGTAACATGAACACAAATGCGTAATACACGAATCATTCAAAGTACAGAATATATATTACATACAACAAGATTATTATGATAAAAGATATAGTGTAACTTAAAACAAAAGAAATACAAATCGCGTAATCATCAAATAAGTAATGGGAGAAGGTATCAATCAACATAATAAGAATAAATAAACCTGTAAAACCATAAAGTAATCCGAATAATAATACATACAAAATAAACATAAATAAAAGAAAACATATTTAATTGATGGAATGATGAAAAGTAGTCTGGAACATAGAAAAGATACAAAGATAGTCAAATATAAGTAGCTAAACACAATTATTAATTATACAATCAAATAATTATGTAAAGCAGTATGTAAAATTTAGCAGATAAATAATTCATTACACAAATATTAGGAATTTACAAATTGTATACACAGAAATTAGAATATGACAAATAATATAATTATGTAAAAATAAGCAGCACAATTCAAGTGGAATATTAGAAGGTAATTGAACATAAACCAAAAAGATATGATATACAAAACAATACAAGGCAGATAATCATGGAAGGTCAAGGTGATATGACACAACAACATATAAAAATGAATTATATATAGTATATCACATCAAAAACAAAACAAATAATTATAAACGTATATCACATCAATAATTATCGAAAACACACACTTATATAAATATTATGACTAAATAAATGAAGCAGACTAACATGGACAAAGAACAAAATAAAAAGTAAGTATTAGAATGAATAAGAAACTGTATATAGAAAATAAGTAAGCAAAACACAAACAAAATTAAGAAAGAAGAAATGATTGATAAATTAAATCAAACAATGATGATAGATGTAATTGGAAGTAAGGAATAAAATGAGATATACTAAATGAAACTACTGATGAAACGTAAAAGAAATAACTAAGTTAACTAATAAATAATATAACCCAAATAACACAATAAACTAATAAATTAATAAAATTAAAGATAACATAAAACGACATACAAGGAAACATATAACTTGATAAGTATCCAAATAATAATGGTCATAAAACACGTACATGAAAAGTAAAAGGTGACCAAAATTATATGGTAACATACACAGCAAACATGTATAAATACATGTACAATACATAGAATTACTAAAATAAATGCAACGCAAAATAAAAATAACTACACCATAACGTGACTACTAACAAAAATTGTAGCAAAAACATAATAAATATTAAATCATAATAAGTATAACAATACACAAATTGAAACGAAAAGAATATGAGCAAGAATACACTGCATAAAATATAAAACTCACTAACTACAAAAATATTTTCACTAAATACATAACCATAATACAATATGTAAAAACATAAAAATCAAAGCTAAACAAACACACATTGTAACAACCTTTAATAACCCTATACACAAACTATAAGGTCGTAACACCACATACTCACACCGAAAAATAACAACTCCTATTCAAAGAAAATATAAGAATAAAACGATATTGATATAATATGATCTACGAAAAATACAAAAATAAGAGAAACGAAATAGAAAAGTAACACGATGTAAAATAACAGAAGTCAAAATAATAAAAAATACTAATCTGACAAAGAAAAAACATAATTGAAGGACTCAATACATTCAAATAAGTAACGAACAAATTGACAGTATAAAACTCAAAATAAATTAACACATAAAAATTGTAGAATACACTGAAACATAAATACTTACTAACAATACTAACTCTCACAAACATACTACCAGATAAAGAAGTATAATATAAAAAAACAAAAACTATAAAATCTTTTTTTTCCTTCAAAAAAATATTTTTTTGCTCTTTTCATGAACTTTTTAACAATTTTTAATATTGTTATTTTCAGGATTATCCTTTAGCGAGTTCAGATAAGGCCTAAAAGCTATAACCTTGAAACTAATTAATGTGATGTCATTGACTTTTATCAAATTTTGCTAGGTGATCGCGCCATGCTCCGGCTCATCGACACCCAAAAGGAAAATTATTAATAGTCGAGCATTAGCCATTTTCCCCCATAAAAATCTATCAATTGAAGATGGGTCTACCTTTTTATTATATATCCCCTCTAGGCCATTTTTTCTAATCCAATTTGCTATAGTTTCTACTTTTATTAATTTTTTGTGTAGGGGTTACAACCGAGAATTATTTTTTTGTTGAGAGTTATGGAAAGGGCATCCCAACGGACCACATGTATATTTTGATAGATTTCTTTTGTTTGTTTTGATTTTTTTTGTTAGTGTTTATTGAATATTGGCATAAGTTCATGTCGATGTCAAGTAATCACTTAGTCAGCTATGTCTGTGCTTGGATGAATTTGTAGAGGATTAATGAAGGGATCGCTTTTTTCCTGACTTTATTCTGGTTCTTTGAATATGGTATCTAAAAAATCTGCACATGTAGAAACTTGTAAGAGGATGTGTTTGTTTCCCCCGTTGTACCTCTGACGATCAAGTTACTGATGAACTTGGGTGGGATAAATAAGAACTGTGGTAATTCTCGTGGGTGTGCAGTATGATTTGTTCATTTTTAGAATTTAAATTCTAAATTCTAAAAATAAAAATAAAAAAATCATACTACACACCCACAAGAGTTACCACAGTTCTTATTTAACCCACTCAAGTTCATCAGCTAACTTGATCGTCGGAGGTACAACTGTAGGCATCTAAAATTGCCTATGAGTTTCCGCACGTAGCTCGAAACAAAGAGTGGACGAGCCAAGAAGAATTATCCAATTGGCCGCTACGAACGTCAGTCAGCGCGCGCACGTCAGTCAACGCGCGTACGTCTGTCAGCTCGCACACGTCAATGTGCGCACGTCAGTCAACACGTGCACATCAGTCAACGCGCGCACGTCAGTCAGCTAACGAGCATCGGTTAGATCCAAAGTGCCCGACGCGCCTGTCGGTCAGATCCAAAGTGCCTGACGCGCTTATCAGTCAGTTCCAAGTGTCATAAAGAAGCTAACGAGCACATGAAACAAGTTAACGAAGCGTACAAGTCAACAAAATGACCAAATACACAAAACAAAAAAAAGACAGAACGAATACCCAAGTGCCGAACCGACCCACTCGGCGGCGGGTCAGCACGAGCCGACCCGCGTCAGCGCGGGTCATCCCCCTCGGGTCAGCAGGGCGTATCGCGTAGTTCTAACCCCCAAACGTGTTTTCAACGGTTTTGAGTGATTTTCTCGGGATTTATCTGTTCTAGGGGTTCCCAACTGACTTGATATTATCCACAAACGTGGTTAGGCTGTTATTGACTGAAGATAAGGTCAAATCACTCATTCTCATCCAAATACCCCCAACCGAAGCCTATAAATACATGCCTAGAGGCTTATTTCATAGGGGCGCAATTATCAAAAGGAGGAGGTGCTATCGAGTTAGACAGTAAGGGAGCACGAATTTCAGAGGAGGCTAACTGATCCGGCGAAGTTCTTCAGCATAAAGAGGGAGAGTTCGAGAGATCCGAAGCCCCGTCCATCCATTCCTCGAGATTAGGCTTGGTCTTAATCTCGAGAAGAGCTACTGATTTCGCTTGGTCGATTTCAGAGCTTCAAGCGAATACTTCCTTAGTGAAGTAGAAGCTCTGTCAATTTTCTGTCAATCGGATCTAATCTGCGATGGTCCACGGATATCAACGTTCCCAGCATAGATAAAGATCTCATACAAGCAATGGGTGATGAACGTCTGTTGCACTGTTTGACAAGAGTTGTACTATTTTACATTTTTATTGTATAAGTCGATCTTATAAAAAGATCTACTTTTCTCGTTTATTTGAGTTTATTGTAACGACCAAAGTTGTAATAGATTCAAGGCAATAAAAATATTAACTTTTGACCCAAACACGTTGGAGACCACAGTGGGAGCCAACAGCTGTAGGCATATAAAACTGCCTATAGGTCCCTTAATACAGCTCGACGACGTCGAACCAACCATCGGGCGACGCACGCAAACACGATCGTTAGTCTGCAACACCGAAGCCAAGTGGTACGCAACAAAGCGGATTAACGAGACTACGAAGCTGACGAACCACACGCAAACAACAGAATGAATCCACTCGCGTGCGGAATCAAACTAACGGTTTAGTGAATCAACGAGTCATCCAACCAAGAGCGGACTCGGACGGATCGCGATCGATTTAAGATCAGTTTCGAACTCAAATGCCAAGGCGGATTTACTGCCAAATCAGGATCCAGACTACCAAATCAAAGTCCAGATCCACAACCGAATCACGGACAGAGCCAGAACCGGACAACGGACAAAACGATGCCACACCCGGGCGACTCGGCCAAAGCCGAACCACCCAGGTGGCTCGGCCAAAGCCGAGCCACCAAGGGGTAGCCGAGCCACCTATGGGTGGCTGGCCACCTATGGGTGGCCGTCCTCAGACACATGCGCACGGGCACAGTGAAGAGGGCCTATAAATAGGAGAGGGGGTGGCTCATTTTTAAAGGTTGGAAATTTTGGAGAGAGGCGAAGCCCTGCAGGATTCGAAGCTCAAAACTTAAAAAGATCCAAACTTTGGGACTTCAAGGACTTGCTCATCCAGATCTGGTGCTCGGCGATCATCAACGCCAAATAAGGCAGGAGTTCGAGAGGACCGGATCTCAGATCTACGTAGTTATACTCCGGATCAAAGCTTGGTCTTTGATCCCGAGATTAGGGCGATTATTTCCTTGGTGAACTAATCCCCCCGGCTATTATTTCCTTGGCGAAATAATACCCGTCATACTGCATAGATCCGACCGGATCTAGATCTCGCGGTGGTCCACGGATAAACCCCGGTGCAGGCAAACAACCCACGCAAGCGAGCGACCGCAAAACAGGAGCTCGCGATTTGTTTGACAAACAAGGAAAGAAAGTTGTAATTTTCATTTCTTTTCTGATTTTCGTTGTAACCGGATCTTATAAAAAGACTGGATCTTTGTAATCGATAAACTATTACAAGAGTGTACAATGGAATCAATGATGAAAGCTACGATTTTTCCCGCGAACAATCTGGCGACCACAGTGGGAGCCACCGATCTCGCTGCCGAGATCGGAGCGTCGCAGCCGCGGATCTCAATCCCGGTCGTGGAGGAGGTCAAATACGAGTTCGACCAACAGAAGTTCGAGAAGTACCTGTCGTCCTCGTCCGGATCAACCTCCCCCCGCAAGTCCAAGAAGTTCTCCGCCAGGAGAAAAGCTCGTTGGTATGAAGATGTTGAAAACACCAACGAAGATCTCGCCCCGTTGGATGCCAAAGCCGCATTGGGTGAGATCCCTCCAATTTCCAACCAGGTCAAGCCGATTCATGCCAATTCCTCCGTCGCCAAAGGAGTGGTGACTCTCTCGAAGAGAGCCCGCCAAAGGCGACGTCAACGCTTGGCCTGAGAATTCGCGAAGGCAATGGAATCCACGGATGGAATCCGCCATAACGCGAGTCCGAAGAACAAGAGAGGCAAACGGCCTCAATAACCGATGAAGGGTAACTCCTCCAAGCCGCTGACGAACGAATGGGTCCGCGTCAAACGGAATCGTTCAACGCTCAAGGAGCGCATCCGCAAGCGCCACGCACAATCAGCACAGGCATGGGCTCAAGCTGAAGAAGCCCGTAGGAAGCTG
Organism: Asparagus kiusianus; assembly: GCA_022839385.1. Classification (NCBI taxonomy): domain Eukaryota; kingdom Viridiplantae; phylum Streptophyta; class Magnoliopsida; order Asparagales; family Asparagaceae; genus Asparagus; species Asparagus kiusianus. Next base: position 123,278 of record BQKN01062300.1, read on the forward strand.
CAGAAGGAAGTGGCAAAGAAGCCGCCACCAACCCGCAAAGTCTGGAGGCCCAAGTCCGAAGTGGCGATTCAGGCCAAAGAGCAACCTTTGCAGCCTTCGAAGCAGGTTCAACCTTCGGCGAACCAAACGAAGTCACCGACAATTCCCATGGCTACTCCGGGAGGTCACGCAGAATTATCCCGGAGAAAGAAGTCAGTTTTGGAGCGCCTCAGCCTACTTCCCGATGGACGATGCAAAGTTCCAGTTCAAGAACGTTTGGGCCCAATGAAAAAGCCCCGAACGATTCAACACGCTGGGGGTTGCCGCAACCCCCAACATGACGAGGAAATCAGGGCAACCAAGCGCACTACACTGCGTATTGAAGTTCAGGAGCCTGTTGAGAATTCACGCCCACAAAGGCGTGTATCGAGACGCGTGACTCTTGAAAGCCCAAAGAAGGCCATTCACCCTCAGAAGGAAACGTTGTCGTCCGATGACGATGACGTTAGACCTGGGAAGTCGTGCCAACACACGATAGGTTGCTCCGACTTTCAAATGGACGAGCTGTACTATCGTGCTGGGGGTACGAATAAAACCAGAAAAAGGAGTCCTCGAAAAACAGAAACTCAATGCCCCTGTTCAAAGCTCATTCGAGCGGTAGTGTCTGAGTGCAACTGCATTAAGGCAGTCCCCAAAAGAGTTTTGGTTTTCGAGAGGCTCAGCACTGAAATGCCAAAGCCAAGGTCTAGGCGTTTCCGACGAAGAAGAACGGCGGTTGAAGATGGAGAATTTCTGAGGGTCACCGCTAACATGACCAGCAAAAGGACATCGGCACGGGATAATCTCGAGTCGATTCTGAAAGCATCCCGGCGTCTAACCCGTCTGCAGTCTGGAGCCATCGCACGAGGAACTTATCGTAGGGTTCGGACAAAACTACCTTCAGAAGGTGAAGAGTCAGATGCCTGCTCTGCGGTTGCATCAGATAATACAGTGTCCAGTGAGGGGGAACCCCGTGAGTCGCTGATGATAAGCGCGGAACAAGTGGCCAAAATACTCGAAGAAGCCATAGCTAAACAGCAAGAGAGCTTCAAGTTCGAAATGCAGATGGCCATGCAGACTATGAGAGAGATGCATGACCAACAAATCCAGGCATTGAGGAATCAACAAGGCGAACCAAGTCGTCATAACCAGAACAATCTGGAAGATGAGGACACAGGTGCAAATGAAACTCATAACGCCAATAACCCTCCCATCAATGCAGGGGGTGGCAATGAGGATGCTAGCCACAACACCACGCTTCCACCTCAGAATCGTGCTGACGAAAACTCGGGTGAAAGTCTGAAAATCAAAAATCTCGAAAGCAAGATCAATACATTGATTTCTGCTCAAGAGGTGAAGAAAACGGGCATTCCTTGTCCATACCCAAGAGAATGGGAATCAATCCCATATCCGGTGAAGTTCAACTTAATCAACTTCACACCGTTTGATGGGAAAGGCTCACCCACTTAGCATGTGATTTACTTCAAATCACATTTGGGGGTCATCTCTGGTAATGAGCCTCTGATGGTGCGGTCATTCTTTGGCACTCTTCGCGGAGCCGCCTTCGATTGGTATCGCCGCCTCAATCCAGATAGCATAAACAGCTGGGATGACATGGAGACTAAGTTCCTCGCTAACTTCTTCGACGACGACACCGAGATATCCATTGGGTCGTTGCTTGACGAGAAACAAAAGGACGGGGAGTTGGTCGACACCTTCGTTAAAAGGTTCCGGAACAAGGCGTTGAATTGCCGGGACCCGATCACTGAAGAGTTCATTCTCCAGACCTGCCACAACAATCTTTCGTTGGACGTGTTGGAAGCAATGGGGACAGCACCGTCCAAAACATGGAAGGATTTGAAGGTCCGTGGTGAACAAGCCGAACGCTTCCTCCGAAGGAAGAAAGCCGAGAGGAGTCAATCAACAACTAATCCTCCGAATTCGAACTTCGCCTCCCATGGTAAGGGCAAGACACCTGCAGCGGCTGTTGATGCTAATCAAACGTCGCAACAGCAGTCCCGGAGACAGCAAAAGACTTCGGATCAGAGACCTCAACAAGAGTACTCCTTCAAAGACGAAGATGTTCCAGCCATCTTCGAATCACTCCTTAAAAATAACAAGATCAAGCTGCCACCGATCACGAATCAGGAGGAAGCTGACAATACTACGGATCCGAAGTACTGCACATACCACAGGAGGATCCTTCATCCCACCAAGGCCTGCTTTACTTTAAAGAATAGTATCCAGACCTTGGTTGAAGCCGGCGTCATAACGCTAGAGTAAGCCAGTTGAGAACGGCAAAACTCCGACCGGTATAAGAGTATAAACTGCTTCCTGACACTCCGACAAGTATATGAGTATAAACTGCTTCTTAACACTCCGACAAGTATATGAGTATAAACTGCTTCTTAATACTCCAAAAGGTATATGAGTCTAAACTATTCCCACTCTTGACGGGAAGTTCCTGGAGAATTTTTACATGTAATATTCTTAAGGATAACCCGATCATGCAACTGAATACAATGGTAAACCCAGTTTTATAAAGGAAGCTGGGGGTGGATTATTCATGTATCGGGAAGTTCCCAAAAGAATACCACGGGCGATATTCTTAGGGATAACCCAATCACTATAAAAGTAATAAGTAAAACATCCACATTTAAGCTCTAAATGTCGGAATGTTTTCTATTATCATTATCAAATTTACTAATTCTCATGAGTTATCTTGTTGAGACGAGATTCGATCCTTCTGACAGATTAATCTTTCCTCACAAAAATCCCCTCTCGATTCCGTCAATGAACGAGAGGCCCATAAATCGAGCGATCAAACCTTCCTACAGT
>BQKN01062300.1:128582-145189 GCA_022839385.1 Asparagus kiusianus
GCCGAGCCACCCATGGGTGGCTCGGTGGCCGAGCCACCTATGGGTGGCCGGCCACCTATGGGTGGCCGTCCTCAGACACGTGCGCACGGGCATAGTGAAGAGGGCCTTATTCGCGGGAAAATTTGTTGCTTTCTTCATTACTGATTCCATTGTACACTCTTGGTAACAGTTTATCGATTACAAAGATCCGGTCTTTTTATAAGATCCGGTTACAACGAAAATCAAATAAAAAGAAATGAAAATTACAACTTTATTTCCTTGTTTGTCGAACAAATCGCGAGCTCCTGTTTTGCGGTCACTCGCTTGCGTGGGTTGTTTGCCTGCGCCGGGGTTGTTTACCGTGGACCACCGCGTGATCTGGATCCAAGCAGATCTACGACATATTACGGGTATTATCCCACCAAGGAGATAATAGCCGGGAGGGATCGTTTCACCAAGGAAACGACCGCTCGAATCTCGGGATCTAAGAACCAAGCTTAGATCCGGAGTATGTACCTACGTAGATCTGAGATCCGGGATCCGATTCCTCTCGAACACTTGCCTTATTTGGCGTTAACGATCGCCGAGCACCGGATCTGGATGGACAAGCCCTTGAAGTTCCAAAGCTCCAATCTTTTCTAAGTTCTTAGATCTGAATCCGGCAGAGCTTCGACTCCTCTTTTTCCCACCTCTGAAAATGAACACAAGCCCCTCTATTTATAGCCTCTCACTGTGCTCGTATGCACGTGTACACAACACACAAGGGGAGAGGGGGGGAAACCGGCCACCTTGGGGTGGCTCGGCTCATGCCGAGCTACCTTAGGGTGGCTCGGTTTCGGCCGAGTCCCCCCGGGTGTTCTCCGTCGTTCGGTTGTTTCCCGTTGTTTCTGGTTCTCTGTTGTTCGGACTTGATTCGGTTGCGTGGTTGATCTATCCGGACTTGATTTGACAGTCTGGATCTTGATTTGGTAGTAAGTCCACCTTGGTGTTTGAGTTCGAATCCGTTCTATGGTTGGACGACTCATTGACTCCCCGAACCGTTGGATTGATTCCGCACGCGAATGCATTCTGTTGATCGCGTGCAATTTGTTGATCTCGTCGCCTCGTCATTCGATGGTTCGTTGATTTGTCGAATCACCGTGTCGAGCTGTGCTAAGGGACCTATAGGTAATTTTATACGCCTACAGGCCTATAAATAGGAGAGGGGGTGGCTCATTTTTAAAGGTTGGAAATTTTGGAGAGAGGCGAAGCCCTGCAGGATTCGAAGCTCAAAACTTAAAAAGATCCAAACTTTGGGACTTCAAGGACTTGCTCATCCAGATCTGGTGCTCGGCGATCATCAACGCCAAATAAGGCAGGAGTTCGAGAGGGCCGGATCTCAGATCTACGTAGTTATACTCCGGATCAAAGCTTGGTCTTTGATCCCGAGATTAGGGCGATTATTTCCTTGGTGAACTAATCCCCCCGGCTATTATTTCCTTGGCGAAATAATACCCGTCATACTGCGTAGATCCGACCGGATCTAGATCTCGCGGTGGTCCACGGATAAACCCCGGCGCAGGCAAACAACCCACGCAAGCGAGCGACCGCAAAACAGGAGCTCGCGATTTGTTCGACGAACAAGGAAAGAAAGTTGTAATTTTTATTTCTTTTCTGATTTTCGTTGTAACCAGATCTTATAAAAAGACCGGATCTTTGTAATCGATAAACTATTACAAGAGTGTACAATGGAATCAATGATGAAAGCTACGATTTTTCCCGCGAACAACAGCCTTTCTGCGAAGGCTGATGTATCGCAACCTCGGACCCGGATCCCGGTTAACATAGAGGTCGAGTACGAGTTCGACCAGGCCAAGTTCGAGGAATATCTGTCGTCCTCCTCCTTCAGATCCTCCGCCTCTCATAAGCATTGGAAGATCAACGCCCCCATTGCTACTACAATCGCACCTCGCAACGCCCCTCCGGCCTCCAATGAAGTCGGATTTACAGATCTGAACTCCTCCTCAATCAAGGAGTTGAGTTCTGAATGCGCGCCTACTTTATCGAAAAGAGCTCGCCAAAGGCAGCACCAACACCTCACGCACCAATTCACTAAGGATTTGGAGCCTGTAGACCGGATTCATTACGAAGCGGATCTGAAATTCAAGGAGCATCGAGCGCCCCAACAGTGGACGAATGACCAACCCTCCAAGTCCTTAACGAATGAATGGATCCAAGTCAAAAGGACCCGTTTCACCCTTGAGGAATGCATCCAAAAGCGCCGCGTACTATTTGTGCACGTGCAAATTCTTGTGCAAAAGGCACAAAAGATGCAGGAGGAAGAAATAGAAAAGAAGCCACCAAGACTGCACAAAGTATGGAGGCCAAAGTCCAAGACGGCGGCCGAAAAGATCAAAAAATATGGGTCACCTAAGACTAACCCTCCAAGCCGCGGGTCACTCAAGTCTGACCCTTCAAGCCGTGGGTCACTCAGCCGCAGGTCACTCAAGTCTGACCCTCCTAGCCGCACGTCACTGAAGTCTGACCCTCCAAGCCGTGGGTCACTCAGGTCTGACCCTCTAAGTCGAGGGTACTCAGATCTGACCCTCCAAGCCGCGGTTCACCCCGAAGTGACCCTCCCAACCACGGGTCACCCTGAAGTGACCCTCCTAGCCATGGGTCACCCCGAAGTGACCCTCCCAACTGCGAGTCACGAAGTCCTGACCCGCGCTAGGGCCGAGATAGGAGACACTCTACACCTATTTTTCTGATTCCGTCGAGTCCCACCCCTGCTCTAATTGATCCAATACTTCTAGTGAAGCCTTGCGGCAGTGTAGACTTGTTCAAAAGCAAGAAGCCAATGGCGGATCATCTTAGTCCTTTGCACAAGGATCGAGGCAAAGTTTTGATCAAGGAGCGCTTGGGTAAAGAGCGCTTGGGTCCGGTGACTGAATCCTGAGAAACTCATCGAGCTGGAGATCACACTCGCCCTTATAACAAGTCTGAGGCTTCTCATAAAGAGGAAACTCTCATAATCGACCACCTCGGACTGCAAGTCAATTCTCAAGAGCCCGTTGAGGTCCCGCGCTCACGAAAGCGTGGCTCCAAATGTGTGACTCTTGAGAACGCCATCAAAGCGGCAAATCCTCAGAAGGAAACGTGTTCATCAGACGATGATGTTATACCTAAGAAGTCGTGCCGGCACACGGTAGATTGCTCCGGTCATCATGCCGATGAGTTGTACTATTGGGCTGGGAGTACGAACAAGCCTTGGAAAAGGAGTAACCGAGAAGCGGACTCTTATTGTCCGTGTGCCAAAATTATCAGGGCAGTATTATGGGCGTGTAGCTGACCCAAGACCGCTCCACAGAGGGTCTCGGTATTCCAAAGTCTTTCCTCTGAAGCGTCGAAACCCAAATGAAGGCATTCTCATAAAAGAAGATCGGTCGTTCGAGATGATGAATTCCCAGAAGTCACCATCAACATGGTCAATAAGGGAAAATCTCCGATTGTTTCAAGTGGTTCTAGCCCCAACTTTTCTCCAGGAAGAGGAGTCAATTCGGGAATAGCCCAACTAATGTCTCGACTTTAGTTAGAAGCTATCGGACCTAAAAATCCACAATCACGGTTAATATGGCTGACAAGGGAAAATCGACTCGACCTTCTAGTTCTGACCCGCTCATATCGCATCGTCTAACCCGGTTGCGATTAGGAACCATTAGACAAAGGGATTATCAGAGAATGTAGAGGGGATTATCCTCGGATGATGAAGCAACAAATGCTAACTCTGCAGTCACTTCCGACAAAACGGTATCCAGTCTGGGGCAATCCCGTGAAGTGTTTATGATTAACACCGAACAAGTGGCCAAAATCATCGAGGATGCCTTGGCTAAGCAAAAAAGAGAACTTCAAGTTTGAAATGAAAATGACTACGCTGCGGATGAGGGAAGAGCGTGGCCAACAGATCCGAGCCTTGTCGAATCAGATAGGTGAATCCAGTCGTCGCAACAATGTTAGTCAAGCAGCTAGCGATTCAGATGTGGATGAACACCTTAATGCTGATAACCCTTTCATTGGCCAAAACACAGAGGATAGCCCCACTAAGGATAACGACGTTGGGGGTGGTCCCACCGAAGATAATAATACCAGGGGTGGCCGCGTTGTTCCTCTCAGAAATCATCCAAACCATAATACAGACGAGGACGAGAAGATGAAAGATCTCAAGAGCAAAATCAACGCTCTGATGTCTGCTCAAGAGGTGAAAAAAACTGATATTCCATGTCCTTATCCAAGAGTGTGGGACTCAGTAGCATACCCGGTGAAGTTCAACCTGATCAACTTCACGCCGTTCGACGGGAAGGGTTCGCCCACTCAGCATCTGATCTATTTTAAGTCTCACTTGGGTGTGATCTCTGGCAATAAGGCATTGATGGTCCGATTATTCATTGGCACCCTTCGCGGGCCCACCTTCGATTGGTACCGCCATCTCAACCATGGAAGCATTAACAGCTGGGAAGACCTGAAGAACATGTTCCTCACCTACTTCTTTAATGATGACACTGAGATGTCAATCAGGACACTCTTCGATGAGAAATAGGAATACGACGAGACAGTCGACGACTTCATCAAGCGCTTCTGGAATAAGACGATGAACTGCCGAGATCCGATCACAGAGGACTTCATCCTCCAAACTTGTCATAACAACCTCTCTTTGGACGTGTTAGAAGTTATAGGAGTAGCACCGTCTAACACCTGGAAAGATTTAAAAGTGCGCGGAGAGCAGGCCGAATGCTTCCTCAGAAGGAAAAAAGCCGAGAGAAGCCAACCGACAGCTAACCCTCTGAACTCAAGCTTCGTCTCCCGTGGTAAGGGGAAGGCACCTGTAGCAGTTGTTGACGTTAATCAGACGTCACAGCAACAACCCCGAAGACAGCAAAAGACTTCAGATCTAAGACTCCAAAAAGAGTACCTTTTCAAGGACGAAGACGTTCCAGCCATTTTTGAATCACTCCTTAAAAACAACAAGATCAAGCTACCACCTATCGAAAATCAGAAAGAAGCTGACAATACTTCGGATTTAAAGTACTGTGCGTACCACAGGAGGATCCTTCATCCTACTAAGGCTTGCTTCGCTCTCAAGAATAGCATTCAAACCTTGATTGAAGCCGTCGTTATAAAGCTAAATTAAGCCGAATGAAGACTCCGACAAGTATAAGAGTATAAACTGCTCCTTCTGACACTCCAAAGAGTATACGAGTATAAACTATTTCTCAATGCTCCAACAGGTATATGCGTCTAAACTATTTCCTTTCTTTCACGAGAAGCTCCTGGAGAGTGTCATGCCTGGTATTCTTAAGGATAACCTGATCATCCAAGTAAGTACAATGTTAGACCTAGTTTTATAAAGGAAGCTGGGGGTGGATGATTCATGTAAGGGTGGATGATTCATGTAAAGGGAAGTTCCCGAAAGAATTCTATATAGTGTATTCTTAGGGATAACCCGGTCACTACAAAAAAGTGATGAATAAGAAACTCTCACTCAAACTCCCGCTACATCTATGCACTCAACACTCCCATTATTAGAGACTGGACATAGTATTCAAAATTTTAATCTCCTGATTATTGATAATTGTCAAACCCCTCCGTGTAAAGTATTTGTTACTTAACACTAGAAACCCCCTTTGAGTGATTTGTATGAATCAACACTCCCGCTGTAATTTGTACTCCTACTCTTACTATTCACTTGGTCAAACCTTCCTATAGTTAGGACCATAACCAAAACACCCTCTCGATTCCTTCAATGAACGAGAGGTCCAAAAATCGAGCGATTAAACCTTTCTACAGTTAGGATCGTCTCAAACCTCTCACTTGGTCAAACCTTCCTACAGTTAGGACCACAAGACCAAAATCCCCTCTCGATTCCTTCCATGAACGAGATGTTCACTTTCAAATCGAGCGATTAAATCTTCCTACAGTTAGGATCGTCTCAAACCTCCCACTCGATTAAACCTTCCTACAGTTAGGGTTAAAACCGTAATTCTCTCTCGATAAACGAGAAACCCACATTTAGTTCGATAATCAAGCCTTCTGACAGTTAGGATTACCCGAATCTTTTTGATTCTCGGAGTGGAGATCTCACTCTTAGTTTTACCTTCCCGAATTCTTAAAGTGGATATCCCACTTTGAGTTTTCTTTGTAACTAAAGATAGAATGTAAAATTTTTCCTCTTCAGTTTTGGGAGATAGAATATAAAATTCTTCCTCTCCCGTATCGGGTTTGTCTTTACCCCAAAAGAAGACCTGAAGATAGAATATAAAATTCTTCTTTTCCAGCATCGGGTTCGTCTTTGCCCCAAGAGAAGACACCATCCTTCAACTCTAAAATCCGTGTTTCACAAGCACGGGGAATTTTATCCCAAATCCTAAAGAGGGATAAGTCAACGTCTAACACACGTTACCGGTTTAGTCTTTCGCCGAGTGAAAAAGACACCAGAATCCAAGTCTGGAGAATTTTATCCCGAAGCCTAAGTAGGGATAAGTCAGTGCCTAACACGCGTTACCGGTTAGTCTTTGATCGTAAAAAGGACAAAAGTCCACATATTCAACATTATGGTAGGTTGTTATTAATAACGTCATAATCCGTGCCTTACACGTGTGTGGAATTTTATCCTGAATCCTAAGTAGGGATAAGTCAACGCCTAACACGTGTTGTCGGTTTAGTCTTTTACTGATTGAAGAATATACCAGAATCTGAGTCTGGGAACTTTTATCCCGAATCCTAAGTAAGGATGAGTCAGCGCCTAACACGCGTTGCCGGGTAGTCTATTTCCATAAGAAAGACGAAGTCTACGTATTCAATATCATAGCACTAAGAGAGTTAACTCTCTTAGCACAACGTTACATGCAGAATGGACTTAAACAATCTACATGATAGCCCAACTCGAACGGTAGTCGGTAAAGGCACATCAAACCCGTTGAAGACTGAGGGTTTGCTAAAAACCCTAAAGTCTACGCTTAACACGCATCTCCGTTTAGTCTTTTCGGGTGAGAAAGACGAAGTCTACATATTCAATATCGTAGCACTAAGAGAGTTAACTCTCTTAGCATAATGTTACATGCAGAACGGACTTAAACAAACTGTATGCTAGCCTAAACGGTAAAGGCTCATCAAACCCGTTGATGACTGAGAATTTACCAAAAATTCTATAAATATGATAGTCATTGATGCATCAACTTTATTAGTTGGTCTCGTAACTTGAGCATCCAACAATCTTAGGATGAGATTCATAACTGCAGATGAATCAGCTTTAATAGTTGGTCCTGTAGCCCTAACATATAGGATCGCCACGCTCCAACACCTTAAGAGCTTAAACTATGTAGACTCCAGCAAATGTACGAGTATAAACTATATTAACGATGGTCAATGTGTTACAGCAAAGGATAACGTCGGTCAACGTGCTACAGTAAAGGTCGATGCCGGTCAATGCATTAGTAATTTTGCCAAAAAAAGGCAAAGGATGATTCTAGGGAGTTCAATCGCCTTCAGATATGAATTTCTGATGAAGATGATCAGTTCAAAGTCAACTCAATGGCACGAGCTAAATTCAGAAAATTACGCATCAACTTTAATTTAAGATTTTGACAACGGTCAGACGATAAACGTAGTACCGAAAAAACTTTATCTATTTGATAAAACACTGAATAGACTGAAGGCTGAAGAAGCCAAGAATTAAAGCAGTTCACAGGTCCCTCTACGAGATTAAGGAAAGGGCATATCTTATCCAAAGAATTCTAGACTCTTCTTTAAAAGAATGAGTCTGAAATACTTTGGAGGGGGTATCTGTAGGCTTCTAAAATTACCTATGAGTTCTCGCACGCAGCTCGAAACAAAGAGTGGACGAGCCAAGAAGAATTATCTAATTGGCCGATGCGCACGTCAGTCAGCGCGCGCACGTCAGTCAACATGCGCACGTCATTCAGCTCGCGCATGTCAATACGCCACGTCAGTCAACACGTGTACGTCAGTCAACGCAAGCACGTCAGTCAGCTCGCGCACATCGGTCAGATCCAAAGTGCCCGACGTGCCTGTTGGTCAGATCCAAAGTGCCCGACGTGCTTGTCGGTCAGCTCCAAGTGCCATAAAGAAGCTAACGAGTACATGAAACAAGTTAACGAAGCGTACAAGTCAACAAGACGACCAAATATACAAAATGAAAAAAGACGAAACGAATGCCCAAGTGCCGAACTGACCCGCGCGGCGGCGGGTCAGTACGAGCCGACCCGCTAGCCCGTGCCGACACGCCAGCCCGTGCTGACCCGCGCCCCCCGTGAGTCAGCAGAGCGTATCGCGCAGTTCTAACCTCCAAACACATTTTCTACGGTTTTGAGCAGTTTTCTTAGGATTTATCTGTTCTAGGGGTTTCCAACTAACTTGATATCATCTACAAATGTGATTAGACCGTTATTGACTGAAGATAAGGTCAAATCGTTCATTATCATCCAAATACCCCCCAACCGAAGCCTATAAATACAGGCCTATGGGGATTATTTCACAGGGGTGTAATTATCAAGAGGAGGAGGTGCTGCCGAGTTGGAGAGCAAGGGAGCATGAATTTCAGAAGAGGCTAATTGATCTCGGCGAAGTTCTTCAGCATAAAGAGGGAGAGTTCGAGAGATCCGAAGCCACATCCGTCCATTCCTCGAGATTAGGCTTGGTCTTAATCTCGAGAAGAGCTACTGATTTTGCTTGGTCGATTTTAGAGCTTCAAGCAAATACTTCCTTAGTGAAATAGGAGCTCTGTCAATTTTCTGTCAACCGGATCTGATCTGTGACGGTCCACGGATATCAACGTCCCCGGCATAGGTAAAGATCTCACGCAAGCAGTGGGTGATAAACGTTCATTGCACTATTTGATAAGAGTTGTACTATTTTATAATTTCATTGTATAAGTCGATCTTATAAAAAGATCTACTTTTCTCGTTTATTTGAGTTTATTGTAACGATTAAAGTTGTAATAGATTCAAGGTAATGAAAACATTAACTTTTGACCAAAACAACAATGAGGGAACCAAACCCCACCCTCTCACAAGTTTCTACATGTGCAGATTTTTCAGATACCCTATTCAAAGAACTAGATATAAAGTCAGGAAAGAAAACGGTCCCTTCATCAATCCTCGACAAATTCATCCAAGCATGGACATAACTGACTGTATGATCACTTAACATCAACAGTTCATAATTGTAGATTGGTTAGAAGAGTATTATAAGTAATATACAAAAAAATTCAAGTTTATAGATTGATATTTACATGAAAAAAAATTCATGCTTAGTAAATTAGACAAATTATTTCAATATAGTACATTTACAACTCAAATAGATTTTGACTCCATCATTGATACATTCATGTAGCTTTTCTATCATAATTCTTATATTTTAGTTGTGTAGATTGTGGCATGTCCTAATGGATAAAAATCATGGTAAGTTATCTATCTATTTCAGTTTATTGTTTTAATCATTCTTTTTTGTTGTTTAAAGATTAAGAATCTATCTTTTTTCTTTTTTGTTCTAATTATTGATATTTCGTTAATTTTTTAGGGCCAAGAAGGTATTTTGATGCAATTTGGGGGCCCTTATCTTAATTTTGAATGCACATTATAAGTATTTTACTTTTATTTATTTTATATATTTTTTATTTTTTTGGTAATTCTTACTATTTTTTATTTACAAGATTGAAAAAATCATCACTCCATTCCATTTTTTCTACTTCTTGATTTTTCTGGCTTATTAAACATTGGGAATATTTAACTTTGTTCCACTTCTATATAACTTCTTTTGGATGTTGAGGATGATAAAGATATTTTGAAGTTATTTAGGTGCGATTATCTTAATTCTTAAATCTCAAGATTAATATTTTAATATCTTTGTTTTATATTATTTTAGAGTTTTTTTATTTGTATTTCATAGAATTGAAATTTTTCTTGTTCTATTTCATACTTTCTACAACTTGATTGTTTTATTTTTTAAATACTAAGAATATCTAATTTTGCTCTTCTTTTTTTCAAACTATTGATTTTCTTTTCGATTTTAAGGATCAAGAAGATGTTTGTAATTGGGGATCTTCTCTTGGTTTTGAGCATTCATGGTATTTATTTTACTTTTCTTTATTTTATGTCATATCATTTAATATAATATAATTATATCGGGTCTTAAAAGAAATTAATTGGAATAATAAAGAGGCTGAAATATTAGAGATTTAAAGTATTTGAGATCTATTTGGGTAGGATTTCTTTATTGGTTTTATTCAATAATCTAACTTTTTACTGAATATCGAATATCCAATTTTTATCCTCGATTTCAATTAATTAGGTTTGTTTCCATTAAATTTTTTATTATCCTAAATTTTATTCTCAATTATCAAGGAATCTCTACTTAATGAAATTTCTAAATATTCCACTTTGCTCTAATTATTTTATTTATATTTTTTAGACTTCAACAAAATATGTTTTAGAGCTATGAATTGAGCATATTTTCTTGATTAAATTCTAGGTGAGAATCTCTACTTGATGAAAGTTTTTAAATATTTTATTTTACTATAGTTATTTTATTTTATTGCTTTTTTATAATTGATGTTCATAACAAAATCTAACTGGATATCTCATAGTAATTGTACGGATTTAGTGGATTCTTTTTTGATATATAACAAATATCATATTGTACAATATTAAATATGTTTTACATTTTGTAGATATGAAAGAACCTACTCTTGCAACTTTGAAGACGGGGATTGAGACGGAGAAAAAATAATTGAAAATCAAGGGAGTTTTTTTTAATATATTACTTATATCCTCTGATTGGTTGATTGATAGAGAACTTTTCTATTTGTTTTGGGATGGATCACTTGCGAATAATCTTTTTGAACATGAAACAGCTTTATATCTTAAGTACATTCAAGTTGTGTTTTGATATATTTTGATTTTTCATTATTCATTTCATATGAAAAAAATTGGGTTAAATGATGTTAATTTTAATTATAGTATTATATCTAAATATTATCATGATTTCCAGGCAATGATACATTTTCGAGTCTCAATCCACCGAGGGTGGGGGTTGGTTCCGTGCTTCAGAAAGTGAGAGGTATATCACTGTATTGTTAGAATTTTGACTCTTCATATTCTATTATGTGGCATTGATAGCAATTTAAATTTAAGTTTTAAAATTAACTACTTTGGTAGTTTTAAGACATAACTACATTAGGTAGTTATGAACTCCTTGATGGTGAGAGTTCTATAAAGGGAGTCACTTATCCACACACAAATAAATGATCAATGAATAAAGTCCTGTGATAATAATCCATCAATTTCGTTTTTGTGTTGTGGAGTGGACAAAGAAGAACAATTATCGGTAATTCGGTGTTTATTGCATTCAACAATGGAAGAAGGTATGCACAATCTAATTCAATCTCGTTTTAGTATGTAAACAAGTGTTAATTTCTGTTAATCATGCAATAAGATTTCTATCAATTGGTATCAGAGCCATTTCTACCGAATTTATGATGCATTTTGTTGTTCTACTGAATTTTTTTGGTACAATTTGTTTTCTGTACTACTAAAGGTTTTATAAAATTCGGAATCAATGTTTACCAAGTAAATTGAGTAGCCTAGTGGTAAAACTTTTGAGTTAGATGTCCAAGGTCTAAGGATCAAATCCCCCCCCCCCCTATATTAATAAATCTTGACAGGGGTCTTGGGCTTGATTTTTTAAAAAAATCTGAATTTTGTTTTCTTTTTCACTCTCTTAAATTGTAATTCGGAATTTACAAGGGTTGTTTTATAATGACTTATTTTGGATTGAAAGTTTTTTTTAATGACTGGTTTAATTAGATTAATTTTTTAAACTTGTAGAATGGCCACAACATCTATATATATATATATATATATATATATATATATATATATTACATCTCATTATTAAATATGTTAATTCAATCCATATTTGCAATTACATTTACATAAATCTCTACTATACCCTACAGGGAAGTAATGAACTATGTAAATTTATTGGGTTAAGTAAGCATATTTGTTTATAATGGAAAATTTTCTTATACCCACAGGCATAGAAATTTTCTTTATTTATTATCAAACTTTGTTGTTCTTAATTAAAGACTAAGTAATGAATCTATGCATTTTAGGAACTCTACCCACAGGAAAGTTAAAAGTCATTACTTGAATAAAGTTTAATTTTCGTAGCATTAATTTTGTTTCATTTTAGAAGTTGTTCATGTTTCAGTAGTTAATGAAGTCCCGATTCTAAGCGGCGATAATTTTTTAGATTGGAAGGACAAGATCCTTCTAAAATTTGGTTGCTTAGATCTAGACTTGGCTCTCCACAAAGAATGTCCTCCTACTCCTATGGAGACTACGAAACCAAGTAAGAAGGTTGAATTTGAAAAATTGGAAAGTTGCCAAAAGGATAATGACATACCTAAAAGGGACTAAAGATTATAGGCTCACATATAGTTATTTAGATCATTTGGAAATGATTGGATATACGGATTCTGATTGGGCTGGTTGTGAGGATACAAGAAAATCTACTTCAGGATATATTTTTCTACTTGTTGGAGGTGCGATATCCTGGAAAAGTATGAAACAAAGTATAGTTGCATCCTCGACTATGGAAGCAGAATTCATAGGTTGCTACGAGGCAGCATCACAGGCATCATGGTTGAGGGATTTTGTTGCGGAGCTTAAAGTGGTTGATTTCATTTCAAAACCATTGCTTATCCATTGTGACAACACCTCTGCGGTTGCATTTGCTAACACCAATAAAAGCGGAAGTCGATCGAAATACATTGACATCAAGTTCCTTAAGGCTAAAGGTCGAGTTCGTGATCACATTGTTAAGTTTGAACACATAAGAATGGAGTTCATGATTGCTGATCCATTGACTAAAGCTATAGCAGTCATTCCATTTAAGGGTCATGTAAGCAACATGAGGCTCGTTAATGTTTAAGTGTTTATTATGTTTTATGTCTAGACTTATTTGATGTTGTTAGTGTTTTATATTCATGACAAATAAAGTGTACACATTATGTTTAAGTCATGTGTTCATTGCTATTTAAGCATATAAAGTGTGACTCAAAAGTTATATGTACATAAATATATATATGAAGCTTCTCAAGAATTAATTATATTGCTTGTTTAATTGCAACAAATTGTTTGGCCATAAAGTATAGTTGCAATATTGTTATGTCATTAGAATATTAATAGAATATTTGAGTCTAGTGGGAGAATGTTAGGATTTTGACTCTTCATATTCTATTATGTGACATTGATAGCAATTTAAATTTGACTTTTAAAATTAACTACTTTGGTAGTTTTAAGACATAACTACATTGGGTAGTTATGAACTCCTTGATGGTGGGAGTTCTATAAAGGGAGTCACTTGTCCACACATAAATAAATGATCAAAGAATAAAATCCCGTGATAATAATCCATCAATTTCAGTTTTGTGTTGTGGAGTGGACAAGGAAGAACAATTATCGGTAATTCTATGTTTACTGCATTCAACAATGGAAGAAGGTATGCACAATCTAATTCAATCTCGTTTTAGTATGTAAACGAGTGTTAATTTCTGTTAATCATGCAATAAGATTTCTATCATGTATTTGTTCATATTCTATTGAGAAAAGGGTGATTGGAACAGGACGGAATGTTAGCGAATTGCGATAAGATCTCTCAATAATTAAAAGACTAGTTTGAGTTAATAATTAAATAACTTCAAGTTAAGGTACAATCCTTCAGCCCAAAACCCAGGAGCCACCTTCAGGCCAAGATCCTACTTCCTATACTCGATCATTCTAACTCAATCAGTGCCCACCTGGCATAATATTTCAAACAAGATCTCTCAATCATATATTCTCTTTTGCGTAGGTGACGCTCCTTATCTCAAACCACAATCGGCCGTCGCTATCTGTCCGCTAACGTGCAGTGCCCCCGCTTGAAATGATTGCCCGTAAACGCTCTAATGTCCCATCTAGCCACAAGCGCTATCATTCAATGCACCCTCTTTCCTACTAAATTATAAATAAACATAAGACTCTAAACATTCGATATATCCTTTATTATTTATAAGCTAACTCTAAAAGAGGTCCCATGGGAATACGAGAAACCCAACGTACTACCTACCTACTAATTTTTTTAACTCCACAACGAAGTCATTATCTGTAAGTAGCTGCCAAGAGCCTCCTCTCATCCTCAACATCCTACTTGATAAATCATCCTTGCTGAGAACTAGCTAGTTACTCAGATCAATATATTGACGAATGCAAATAATATCAGAATATTGTGCATACGAGCAGGACATTTTGAACGATACGTGTAGATCGAGTTGAACCTAATCCAGTAATTGGTCTCTCCCTTTAGAATTTCCAGTGATTCTCCTTGTATTGTTTGACGTTTTTTTTTATAATGTTAATTAGTCGGAACATTAGGTGAAGAGCCGTGGTATATATGAATGATCAAGCCCTTTTAATTTTCACATGAGGAGCTGGGGGTTAGGTTCGGCAACCGAACAATATTGACTAATGTTTTTATACGCCTTATCTTAATCAACACGTACCATCTATAAAACTTGCTGAGCCCAAGCTGCTGTTGTCCATGGATCGATGTGCATGAGATTTTCCTCTTCGTCGTTTGATAGTCAAAAAAGGGAGCAACAAAGGGTTTTGTGAGGGTTCATCATATTATTTCTTATAGTTGCGAAAGGAGATTTAATGATACAAAATACGTAAAGCAGTTCCCTAGTTCTTCTATTTGAAGAAAAAGTGACAGCAACTGTCAAATTGAAATAGTGGTGGGCATTTGTGCAATTTTGATTTGAAGGATAAAATTATATATGTTTTCCAAGAACTGCTATAACAAACGTAGAAATTGAAGCAATAATAAATACATCAATACGATAGATCTATAACAGATGTAGAAACTGAAGCAATCATTTTTTTTTTACAAAGTGTCAAAAAAAGTTGTAAACATTAGGGGTGTTGAAACAACAAAAGATGTAAACATTTAAGCTATATTGCACCGGTGATAACTGAAATTTCTTAAGAAAAATTTAATGCATTTAAACTCTAATTAAAATTGGAATATGCCAAAAATAGTAAATACATCAATATATAGATCTATGATAGACGTAGAAATTGAAGCAATCATTTTTTTTACGAAGTGTCAAAAAAAGCTATAACATGTGGGGTACTGAAACTACAAAAGATGCCAACATTTAAGCTATCAAAGTATCAAAAAAGTTTGAGGTTTCAAAGTTAAAAAGAGTGCAACTTAGTGTGACATATTGTAAATAAGTCATCAAAGGAAAATCTGCTAAGGGTTAGTTTGGTTATTTGTGGAACCAAATTGCATGATTCTTTATGATATAAGGGACTAATTATGAGCAATTTCAAAGGTTTGAAGAGGTAATATACAATTATTGAATATTTGAGGAAGCAGTATTTAAATAATCTCTTTTTATTAAAGAAAGTTAGTTTCTCATCACCAAATATGATATTTGTGCTGTTATTCATAATCAATTTGTAAAGTACGTTCCCATCTCAAATGTACGGGTAAGAGAGGGAAAGAAAACGGAAGAAATAAAAGAGTGTAATAACATGGCTAAATTGCAAACAAATGCCCTATTGTTTTACTAACATTGCAAAAAAGTGACATCTATTTTAAAACCGAGCAAATAAATATCGCAAAGTATCTAAATATCGCAGATTGGTGCCAAATTAAAAAAATCCAGAAGGCATTAGTATCCATATATAGTTTAAGGGTAGATAGTACCTATTGTTTCGTGGACATCCTTCAGTTACCAATTTCAGATATTTATAACATGAGAGAAATTGATAGACATCCTCCATAGGGGTGTGCAACGGTCGGTTCGGTTCGGTTTTTACCAAAATTTGAACAACCAAACCGAACCACCTATAATTCAAAACCGAACCGAACTGTTGCAAGTCGGTTCGGTGCGGTTCGGTTTGGTTTGTTTGGTTCTAACTTTATCAAACTTCTTATCAAATAACAAACCGTGTTAAAGAAAAAAAGATATCAACAAAGTAGGAGATTATGAAGCATTAAATACTGATATAATGATATTGTTTTTAACCCATAATGATTCAGAAAATAAGTTTAGGGTTTGAGTCTTTGACTCTTTGGGGACTGGTCTGTTAGGTCTCATGTTATGAGCCTATATCTTCTAATCTTGTTTTGATGATTATAAACAATTCCTAATATTGTTTGTCTAGCGTTTATGTTTCTTATTAGGTATTCTAGACAAACAATGTGTTGGAGGATGGATGGATTGCGTCATAACGACGATATCAAATGGAGGTTGGCGGAATTGTGGAGTGAAGCAATGCTATTCAAGTTAAAGATCCAAGATCTCGCTTCATCCGCAACGTGTACCAAGTCAAGCTTATTGAAGATCAAGATCGGCTTGGGTAATTTAGTTTAGGTTTTATATTATGTGTGTTAGTACTTTAAGCTCAATTATATACACACATACACATTTCGTTTTGGTTTTTGTATATATATAGTTATATATATACATATATATTTTGGTTTGATTTTGTAGATATGAAACAAATATATATTCATATATA
>BQKN01062300.1:145199-182800 GCA_022839385.1 Asparagus kiusianus
TTTTGGTTTGATTTTGTAGATATGAAACAAATATATATTCATATATATGTTCATATGTTTCATATTCTATCATATTTGAAAATATTTTGTTTTTGGTTTATGGACTTGATAATATGTTTTTATATCTTTTCATAAGTCTATAAAGCCATATAAAAGTTTCCAAAAGTTTGTTTAAATCAAATGTCAAAAACATGTATGTTTCCTCTTCATGTTTTTGAACATATTTGAAAAATGATGAGTTTTCACTATTGGGGAATGCAATTCTAAAAATTCTTTTTAGAACATGTTCATTAACATGTTTATAAACATTTTCCAAAGTTTTACATTTTTTGAATTTATTTGATATTTTTAAACCCGGTTTTAAGTTGACATGTACTACTTAAAACAGGCTGTGTGCATGTCATGAGTCGACTCATGAACAGTGACGAGTCGACTCATAAACTGTTGTGTAGTTTGCATTTTATTTCTGACGAGTCGACTCACAATATCATGAGTCGACCCGACAGGTTGAGTCGACTCATGCCTGTCATAAGTCGACTCATGAAGTGTTCTGGAATTTGGTTTTTGTTTCTGCTGAGTCGACCCATGACCTCATGAGTCGACCCACGCATGATGAGTCGACTCATGAATTTTATGAGTCGACCCATAAGCTGTTTTTTGGCCTGTAACGGTAACTTATGAGTCGACTCATGAACAGTGATGAGTCGACCCATAACACTGTAACGGCTAGTTTTTGGCTGAGCTATTTTTTGGGTTTTTGGTCTTTTTGCCTTGTTTTCTCTTGGCTTTGGGGTTCCTATAAATACCTCCACATATCCTCAGTCCTAACTAATAATGAAGAAGTTTTAAAAACAAGTTTAACAAGGGTTTAAGTGTTTGTTTAGTGGTTGTTTAAAAATCTTTTAAGCATTTACAAGAGTTTGGTCTTGTGGAGCAAATTTCACAAGAGCAAGTGGAGATCATCCTTTGGTGTTTGAGCATTCATTCTTCTCCCTCTCTCTTGTCATCTATAGAGAAGTTTCCTTTAAACTCAATTCTAGCTATTTATTGTTTTGTTTCTAATTTCCATAAGCTAGATTTTAATATTGAGTTTAGTTTTAGTATTGTTTATTAAATCTCATTGTTACACACACCCACTTGAGCTTTTAGTATTTTCATACATAGTATTATTGGGGTTGTGAGAGATTGTAACATTGAGTTGTGCTACATTGTGTTCTCATCCATTGTAGAGAACAATTTATTTGTTGTGTGCTTATTGTGAGGATCACCTTGTATTACACTAGTACACCAATAGGAGTGTGTGGTGAGAGACGGGGTTGTCCCAAGAGTAGTGGCGTCGGTAGCCTAGAGAGAGGTGATAATTCCGAGCACTTGAGGGAGACACGGGCTAGAGACCAACACTTGAGGTGGTAGTTAGTGTAGTTACATTGTGAGATTGTAGACGTTGATCGGTGAGCGTTGAAACCGATATTGTGTGGTGTAAGCGTTTTCGGGTGATCGTTGAAAACCCGGTGTGATAGTGGATTTCTCCCCGGGAGTGGGGAGCGGAGACGTAGGACGGAAGGTCCGAACTCCGTGATCATTTGCTTGTGTTTGAGTTGCATTGGCGTTCATTTATACTTGTGCTCATTGCCTATATCGCCTATTGCATCTAGTTTATTTCATCCACTATATTGTTCACCCTTGTGTTATTTATATATCCTTGCACATATATTATTCATATCTCTTGTGCTAGGATATATTTGTTAGTAAAGTTTTAATTTGGCATAATTCGGATTAGATTAGCATAAACCCTATTCACCCCCCTCTAGGGTTCCTTCCTAGTGGCATTAGGGTACTTTCATGGTCGTGTAGGGTTTGAGATCAGAATGGGTAGTATTGCACTATATTCGGTCGGTTCGGGTTGAAAAGTTTTCAAACCAACCCGAACCACCCTACTCATAAAACCACTTTTTTCGGGTCGGTTCGGGTCGGTTCGGTCAGTTTTTTCGGTTTGGACCGAACCATGCTCAGCCCTAATTCTCGATCATCCTTATATGTATATGGATTTCAGATTTTCTTGGAGAGGTGAGAAACTAAATTAGAAAGATAGAACAACTTATAGAGTGATCTAACAGAAATATAGGATTTCTTGAGAGTGAATGAAAAGTTGTGAGAGGAACCAAGGATGTAAAGGATTGACGAAAATTCAATGGATTATTGCAAACTTCGTTGTATTCAGGACCTAGCCCTCATTTGTAATAAACCTTATTAAATATTCGATGTATCTAATTTGTTTTTCTTGTTTATTTCGTTGCTGAGTTATTTATATTTTGTTATACATGTTACAAATTTCGTGATTAGCCTATTAGTATTGTGAATCCCTACCAAGATCATTGCCATTACTTGATAGTTAAATGTTATAAATGTAAAATTTATCGAAGAGCGTACGTCTAGCCGAGTGACAAGCTTCCTATGAGTAGTACGCTAGATATTAGATTCGACTCTCTTGGGGAGCACATACAAGAAATTAATTTTTTTGAATATTCGATGCCATGTGTTGGGGAGTGCCCCTTAGCCACTCCCGAGGATTTGATACCTATGGTCCGAAGGAGCATGGGAAGTAGCCTCATCAAACCCAAAAAAATACTTTTATATAAGTTTTGTACCGAAATAAAAAAGGTTATGTATAAGTTTAAACTTTAAGATAGTTAAAACCGTTAATTTCAATCTACACTTTCAATAAGTCGTGGTTGCTAAAGTTTGCATCACATTTGGTTAAAATCTAATCGGAAATAGTCAGCACATATGACAACTTACTTTCAGTCAGAGAATTATTATGATTATGATATTAAGTTCACACATAAAGTGGTGATTGATACTTAAACCTAATTAGTCACTAGAAGAAAAAGAGGCAACCTAGATGGAAAAACCCGTCTAGGTTGTCCTAAAATCCATCTACTTTGAACAAACCAGACGAATTTGGGTCTAGAAAAGTCCATCTAGGACAATTTCGTCTAGGTTGAGTCAACCTAGACTAAATTCCGTCTAGGTTGACCAAACTAGACAGAAAGCAACATAGATGGAATGAGAAAATTCGTCTAGGTTGCTACCTAGACGGAAAATTCGTCTATGAGGCAACCTTAGATGGAAATCCATCTAGGTTGCAATCTAGACAAAATTTTTCGTCTAGGTTGCTATAAAGCAACCTAAACAGGTTGCTATAAAGTAACCTAGACAGAATTATAGCAACTTAGATGGAAAATATGCCTAGGTTGCTATATATTGCTGATTTTTTTTAAAATAACCGATTCCATGTACATTTTACATTTACCTGTATATACATATCAATAAACATTTCCTATTTATTTTACACCCATATTCAAACAAATATAATGCACATAATCAATATGCGAAACCAATCCAATACACATAATCGATATGTGAATCCAATCCAATGCACATAATTAATATGCAAATCCAATCCAATACACACATCCAACAATCCAGTTTAATATCAATTTCAGTAAAAATTTATCTTATCCAAATATTTAAAACATATAATCAATACCAAGTTGTTTGGGTCAGAAGCTGTTTTCGTTGTTATCGAACCTATTACGACTTTAGTCGTTACAATAAACTCAAATAAAAAAGTTGATCTTTTTGTAAGATCTCCTTAATTAACTATAAAAATGAAAGATTACAATTTCTTCAAACAACACAAAATAGATGTTTATCGCCTATTGTTTGCGTGGGAACTTCGCCTGTGCTGGGGACGTTGATATCCGTGGACCGTCGCGGATCAGATCCGGTTGACAGATTGATAATCAAAGCTCCTACTTCATAAAGAAAGTATTCGCAGAAGTGGTAATCCCGACCAAGCGAGATTACGACTCTTCTCAGGATTAAGACCAAGCTTAAATCCGGAGGAATGGGGGAAAATAGGTCTCAGATCTCTCGAACTCTGATAATCATATTTTATTATAATTTTATACCCTCATTATCTATTTTATATAAATAAATATACCACTAATAATTATTTTTTATCTTTAATTGCAGGTTAATGAAGAATAAAGCTCAAAATCCCATATCTCAACAAAAACCCATGAATTAAATGAAGAACACAAGCAAGAGCCAAAAAGCCCAAGTCCAGAATCAAGCTAAGTAGCCTGTAGAAGCCGGAGAAAATAAAAAAATCAAATATAAAAAAAATGTATTCAAGATAGTTGGCCGTAAAGAAACGACGACATCTCTCAATCCAGAAGGCGGAATTTAACATATAATATATGAAAATCGCCTATCTCGACGAGATGAAGCCATCAGGGAAAGCAGAATTTTGATAGGGCATTAATACCAGCATCGATGCTGGCATCGATGCCGACATCGATGCCAGTATCGATGCTGGCATCGATACTGACAATTCTGTTACGAATTAAGGGCTGATTTTTGATGGTTTTGGATAAGATTTCAATCCAAGGGCTCACATTCATTTATATTTACTATAAATAGTGGTAGAGAGTGAGGGGTTAGAGGTGTAAAAAAATTTTGTAACTCCTTTTGGAGAGGAGGACTACTCTTAATTGAGAAGGCCTTCCAAATTTGTAACTTTTGTTACAATTAATAAAATAATTTTTTTCACCACTTTAAATTTTTCTCTTCTTCTTTTTGTTGGATGATGAAGATGAAGATGAAGATGAAGAATTATTTGAAGGTTTGTATTTCTCTTTTATTTCTTTTTTATTGCGTATTAGTTTAAATTTATTTC
The DNA here is from genome assembly GCA_022839385.1 of Asparagus kiusianus. Taxonomy (NCBI): domain Eukaryota; kingdom Viridiplantae; phylum Streptophyta; class Magnoliopsida; order Asparagales; family Asparagaceae; genus Asparagus; species Asparagus kiusianus. The sequence goes on from BQKN01062300.1 coordinate 149,944, forward strand.
TATGCTTGTAGTTAGATTTTATTTTCTTGTTAAATAGCCAAGAGACTAGAACCCTCTTGCCTTAGATTTAGTTCATGCTTATAGAGTAGATTTATTTTCTTGCATTTAATTCTTACAATTTATTTTGTAGTTTAGATTTTGTAATTTCTTTTGTAGTTAGATTTTAATTTCTTATACTATTCACCTTGAGGCTAGAACCCTTTTGGGTTTAGTTTTTCTTTTTGTTTATTTTTATTTTGTTTGATTCGCCTTTAGGCTAGAACCCTTTAGGGAATCACCATTTTCTAAGAAGTGGGTTCAATTGTAGATTACTCATCTATAATTGAATCCACCATATTTAATTTCTTGCATTTTCTTTTATTCTTGAATTTTGTTCTTCATTCTTGATTTTTTTTATTTGTTTCTTAATTTTATTCATTTTTTTCCTTCTTGCCTTATTAATCACACTCATTCTTTATCACATCCACTCTCACTTACATTTTGCGTCGCTTTACACACTATCATTTTCACTCTCATTATCTCTCCACAATCATATTTATTCATCACTCCTTTTTGTTACGCACACAACATAAGAACCGATTTTATATTTTCTCCTACAAAAACACCTTCCTCGTGGGATCGATAGCTTTATACTATAACTTGACACGGTTGTGCACTTGCAACCTTTTTGGTACATGTTTATGCCGCACCAAGTTTTTGGCGCCGTTGTCGGGGAAGGTGCTTAAGTAGGTTTTAATTATTTTGGTTCTTTAACTTGTGTGTTTATTGTGAAGGAAACGCTTGGAGCTTGAAGATCGCGGATTGGAGAACTAGGATTTGAAGATTTGCTTTCGGGTAAGTCTTCTTTCTAGTATTTTCAATTCCACCCCTTTTAGTTAGCTTCACAATTAGAGACTATTAGGATTTAAAAAAAAGATTTTATTTTTGTTGACCATAATAAAATCCATCTTTCACTTGGACATTAACTAACAAGATAATAAACTCAAACAATGTTCCCCCTTCTCATAGTTGTTTGATTGTTAATCCTAATAAAAAAAATATAAGATTTTCTTTTTATCATCCTTTTTAGTCGTTTTTAATTTTTAGGGCATATAGTGTAGGAATTCACCAAGTGATTTGAGCATCTTGATTTGACACACATTTAAAAATATTTTTAAGGGCAAAACCCCATAATCAAGATAAGGTGAGGGATTTCATCACCCTTTTCTTAGCCCAAAAATCACTAATTCCTCACTACACTATCCAAGCCTAATAAAACTCATTAGACGTTGGCCCTAAGGACTCGAGCTCAATAAGGAACAAGAAATCCTGAAGTGAACCGGTTTAAGTTTTCTCAGATTAGTTGGTGTCTAAGACAAGGTTTAGGGGTTGCGTAAAGCGCTCCGTAAGGAAAGAGGTACTTAATTGATCTTTGATCACCCTCTAGTACTATCCTTACCTAGCTAACTACCTGGGTAAAACTTTAATCTTTTTACTGTAGGAGTTTTTGGTTAGGAGCTGGTCTAGTGAGTTAGGCTAAACCCTAGAATTAGAGTGATTGAAAAGTGATTGCTTTGATTTGTTTTAGTTAGGATTTTTCTTTATCATTTTTCTTCTCATAAAAAAACTAATTTTTTTTCTTTCTTTAAAAAAAATAATAAAAAAAAAGAAATAATTTTGGTGTATGCAACAGTGGATTAGGGATAATACACGTTGATTAATTCACTTTGAACCAATGGAGCATCCTAATCCACCCGTTCTTTATGATATGTGTTATCCCATTAGGAATGCAATCCCCTCTTGCATTAGGCTCCCCGAAACACATGGAATAAATTTTGAGCTTAGACCGTATTACATAAACATGCTTCCCAAATTCCTTGAAAATGAAACAGAAGATGCATATATTTTTATCTCCGAATTTGAGGAAGTATGTATTATGATTAAAATGAGAGAATTAACAGAAGATGCGATCAAACTCAGATTTATTCCATTTTCTCTCAAAGACAAAGCAAAAAAATGGCTGTATAGCTTACCCATAAATTCCATCCCTACGGGGGAGGAATTTATCACCGTTTTTCTTAAGAAATTTTTTCCTATCCATAAAACGGTGAAGCTAAAAAATAGTATCATGAATTTTAAAATTGTCTCGGGAGGACCTTTTGGAAGTATTTTGACTAATTTAAAGATCTTCTCATCCAATGTCCTCATCACGGTTTAGAAAAGTGGCGATTGTGCCAAATAATTTATGAATGATTAGATTATTCTGTAAAAACTTCCTTAGAATCAATATACCACGGGGATTTTATGAGGAAAAACGCTGATGAAGCTTAGGAGTTTTTAGAGAGTCTTTCTGAAAAAACCATGCAATGGGAACACTGTGATGATCGAGTGTCATCAGTTCCCCAACCCAAATCCAGTGGTATTTCCTTAGAGTCGAACATTGCATCTGAAGCTAGGATGGTCACAATCATGCGTAGGTTAGAAGCTTTAGAAATCAAGGAAAGAGCCCCGGCTCAAATCAATCAAGTTTCAGCCTCAGGATGTCCCAACTGTTTGTCACAATCTCATATTTCAGAAGAATGTCCTCTCTTAGAAAATAATCAGCCATTAGGACAGGTCAACGCTGTATTCCAGCATTCTGCAAATGATCAATTCTCTCCAACCTACAATCCAGGTTGGAGAAATCATCCTAACGTTACATGGAATCAAGGAAATTCTCCCGGAACTCAAAACTTTACTCATGCTTCGACCCAACATTTTCCTAGGGGAAACACAGTTCCTTTCAATTCTCATCCACAACTTCAGCAACCCAATCTGCTGTATCAAAATCAGTCTCCTCTTCATCAAGCTGTAATTCAGACTCATCACAATCCAGAGCAGAATAAACGTCTTAATATCTTGGAAAGAGATTTGGAAACCATAATTAAGGCCTCCACTCAAACAAAGAATATGTTGACTCAAACATCCAGCACTCTGAATTCCTTTATGCAATCAACCGGACAAATGCTCAATTCCAACACTCAAGCTATAGCTAGATTAGAATCCCAACTTAGTCAACTAGCTAGTGCCGTGAGTGAAAGAGAGAAAGGAAAATTTCCGAGTCAACCCATGGTCAACCCTAAGGACACAGGATGCAGTTCATCCTATGAAGCTCAAGTGAATGTAATCCATTCACTTCGGTCAGGTAGACAGGTCGATAATCAAGTGGGAACTCCTCCAAGTCAAACTTTTGATCCAGTACAAATTCCTTCTCCTTCTCCTTCTGATGAATCTATTCAACAATCACCCTCCTCAGATGATCAAGAACCTGAACCGGAACCTGAGCCTGCTTTTGATAGGTTTAGACCAGTTGCGCCTTTTCCAGATAGACTCAGGCTTAGGAAACACTCCCCTCAAGAGGAGAAGATCCTAGAAATATTTAAGCAGGTTAAGGTCAATATTCCTCTCTTAGATGTAATTTAACTAATTCTATCTTATGCTAAATTTTTAAAAGAATTATGCACTAAGAAGAGGAGAATAAATGTTCCAAAGAAAGTCTTTTTAGCCGCCAATATCAGTGAAATGCTATCAAATCCCATACCTTTAAAACGTAAAGATCCAGGTTCCCCCATCATTTCATGTATCATTGGTAATACTCACATTGATAAGACGCTTCTAGACTTAGGGGCCAGTGTCAATTTGCTTCCATATTTAGTCTACCAGCAATTGGGTCTAGGTGTACGGAACCTAACCAAATGCACCTTACAGTTGGCTGATAAATCTGTTAAGGTCCTTATGGGTGAGTTAGAAGATGTTCTGATTAAGGTTAGAGATTTTATTTTTCCAGTAGATTTTGTAGTCTTGGAAACACGGTCTGTTTCCAATCCCAAAGGACAGACATCTGTCATCTTAGGACGACCTTTCTTAGCCACTTCTAATGCTCTCATCAACTATAGAACTGGTCAAATGAAGCTGTCCTTTGGAAATTTGACTGCTGATCTTAACATTTTTAACCCAGGGGACCAGCCAAATAATCAGCCTCTAGAAATAAATTATATTCAGGAAAGATCAGAAGAAGAAGAAGAAGAAGAAGAAGAAGAAGAAGAAGAAGAGTCTGATTTGAGTTTTGAGAAAAATTTTGATGAAGAGTTACAGTTTTTAGAAGAAGCAGATCAGGTCCTTGAGAATAACGAAACTATGTTAAACATTTGCTGTTTTGAATTAAATTTTGAAAAACTCTTTCTTGATGAACTTAGATTCTTGGAGAATAATCAACAACCAAATTTTTAGAACTCTACAGAAGAATTTGTTGTTAGAAAACAAAACTTCACAGTACAAGAGTCTGAGTTCATTAAGAAATATAAAATGCATGACACCAATAATACCTACCTTACTTTGTTGCAAGAATTATTGAACACCTCGAAATGCTTGGAATTTCACATTATTGACTATATCATTCTGAATTTATTTAAAATTTGGGAAAGAATTTTCAACAATAAGGTAGGATTCAATGCAGAATACGAGCGGATTCAATGCAGAATACGAGCTCTTCGTGTTGAATACTTCATTCTACATTATTTGTTTTGTTTATTTCAGAATAATAAAAAGAATTTATTCTTCTCTCATTTAAGAGTTTCTTATTCAGTTAAAAACAATAATAATAATAATAAGAAAAAAAGAAAAAAAGAAAAAAAGAAAAAAAAGAGAAAGAAGAATAAAATTTTGATTCCATCCTCCTCAGACCAAAGGTAATTGTAGATTTTTATCAGCTGACCAAATGTAAGTATTTTACTTCTTATCTGCTTTACTTTGTGCATTATAAAGTTTGCATTGAGGATAATGCAAAATTTAGTTATGGGGGTGGGAATTAGTTATTTTTTCTCTTTGTTTTACATTTTTTTGTTGCATCTTTTGTCGTTTTTTTCCTTTTTCAAAAAAAATTATAAAAATATCATCACTTGTCAAATTGATAGAGTTATGTAATAATTGATTTATTTGATAAATTTTAAATTTTCTAATCTGTTATTTACTTGTAGACGGTAAAAATTACCGCGACGGACTAGCGAACAAATTCGCCCCCAAGTCAAGACCATCCACTTAGATGAAGAATGGAGTGTAGCCATGAAGCGGGCTCGACGGCACACCTGGGCCCTCACGCGCCAAGTCACATGGGCCCACTAGTAGAGTAAATCCGCCCTCATGAGCCGAATTCGCTCGCAGGGGTTCAAATCCGCCCTCATGAGCCAAATCCACTCGCAGGAGTTCAAATCCGCCCTCGTATACCAAACCCGCCCGCAGAGGGTCAAGTCTACCTACGTGAGTCGAAAGCCGGGTTTCCAGGGACGAGCCTCCCCTACTTCCCGCGATGAGAGGGGAGGGGGTACAGTGCTCCAGACTCGTCAGACGGCCGCCCGCAGTTCAAGCGAACAAGATAGGCACCGGACCAGCCTGCATACTCATAAATGCGGGTCACCTCACCCATCAGAATGGAGAGCCGGAGCAGTCGGCGCGCAGCAAGCTATCTAGAGCCCACTCAGGCACGAGGCGTCCATTCTCCCGCCTCTATCAAGACATAGGGAGAGGAGAGAAGGCACAGGACCCCAGGACCGTCAGGTGGCCACTCGGTGGCTCGTAGCGTGGGTAAGCAGACAGCTGCCAGAGCAGCCTGCACCCTTATAAATGTTGCTTACCTCACTCGTCCAAACCGGGAGCAAGAGCCACCGGCGCTCGATGAGTTGGCCAGATCTACTCAAGTATCTGGCAGCCACTGTCACCGATACGAGGAGGGGCTTTCCCACTCCTACGCGACGTGACGCAACATGCGGCTCCTCGAATGACCGCTGGCAGCACAGAGGAACAGCAGAATGTCTCTGAACAATGTATGGTCACATTCCATAATTCCAGGAACAGCCAAACTATCTCTCTCCCATTAAAAGGCTTCTTTCAGCAACTTGGGGAGGGATCGATTGATCAATCAAAAGAGGAAGATGCTTCTTGCATATCCTTGCATTACAGCGCCATCTCCTAGCTCTGAGCCCCGATCGCCGGCGAGCCAGAAGAGACAAACTCCCTCACCCTGAGCTTCTACTGAGTACTGAAGCTCTCCGACAACCTCTGTCGAATCGTCCAAGGGAAGCAGACTCAGCACGAGCACCGAGCGAAGCATCCTGTAGCTACCTTAAAGTCCACACGATTAAACAAAGAGGGCCTTCCCTCTGCTTCTGTTGTAATCATTTGATTATTAATTTGTAATAAGCCTTCTTATCAATACAAACGAAGTTCCCTATTTTCGGGAGATCAAAAATTACACCTACAGAAGATGGGGCTTCTTGCATATCCTTGCATTACAGCGCCATCTCCTAGCTCTGAGCCCCGATCGCCGGCGAGCCAGAAGAGACAAACTCCCTCACCCTGAGCTTCTACTGAGTACTGAAGCTCTCCGACAACCTCTGTCGAATCGTTCAAGTGAAGCAGACTCAGCACGAGCACCGAGCGAAGCATCCTGTACCTACCTTAAAGTCCCCACGATTAAACAAAGAGGGCCTTCCCTCTGCTTCTGTTGTAATCATTTGATTATTAATTTGTAATAAGCCTTCTTATCAATACAAACGAAGTTCCCTATTTTCGGGAGATCAAAAATTACACCTACAGAAGATGGCGACCATAGTGGGAGAAGCTGTTTCCTTAAACGAAATGGTGGTAGCTCAGTTTGACGAGGTTGCTGCTGGGACGACGGTGGAGTCCCTAGAGATCGAGTTTGACCAGGCCAAGTACGAAGAGTACTTGTCTTCCTCCTCTTCCGGTGGTGAAGCGTCCCGCAAACGCCACAGAGTCGTGCGAAGGACCCGACCTCAGACGGTTAAAGCTCCCACGCCAGAAGGCTCTACCCAAGTCTTGACCGGGAAATCCATCCCAAACACTCTCGAGGCCAAGTCCCAGATCAAGAGTATGGAGGGAGGGTCTACTAGAGGGGTCGCCAAACGACCCTCGGTAACACCCGTCACAAAGGAGACACCAGTTCATTCCGGCACAAGCCACACTGCCACAGCCCGCGCAGATGCTCTCCCCGCTGAAAGAGCTAGCCAACAGCGACGGCAGACGTTTGTCGGACAGGAAGCCCAAACCTCCGCTTCACACAACGGCCTGAATTACCATACAGGCCCGAGAAGTGCCAGACGAGAGGACAACTCGCCCAATATCGGAAGGCCCTCCAAATCAGGAGCGCCAACCAAAAAGGGCGGGGCCACCCGCTCAGGTGGGCTTCGCTTCTCAGGTCACATCCCTGGCGCGAATAAACCACCCCAAGCGAGTGGGCCTACCAGAATCGGTGAATCCTCGAAGGCTGGCGAGCCTCGCCATAATCTTTTGGCAGATAAACGCAAAGACAAGGAAGTAGGCGACACTTCGCAAGCCCGCTCATTCAAACGAAGGGCTGAAACTCGCCTACACGCTGGAGTTCGCCCAAACGCGAAAACTCGCCCGTCAAGGCGAGATCGCCTAACTCCAACACCACAGCATTCCGCCCAGCCTGCGCCAGAGAATACATCCAAAGATCTCTCATGTACGCACCCAAACGATCCTTCCGATACTAGGGGTTGTCACCAACCACCCACAGGAGATCTCCGAGAATATCTAACTCGCAAACGCACTATACATGAGGTGAGTCCTCAGTGCCATTGCGAAAGGCTCATCCACACGGTACTCGCCGACTGCCAATGCATAGGAATGGCGAAGCCTTTGGTGTTTGAGAGACTTTCTCAACAACCGTCTCGGCAGAGGACCTCCCGTCGAAAGCGTCGTCACCAAAAAGGACGCGCTGCCGACGACCTAGAACTCCCGTCCGCCACAGTCAACATGACGGACAAGGGTAAGGGGGTACTCTCCGACTCTCCGGATTCGGACTCCGTCCTGAGGCCTAACCTTCGGTTCGCCCGACCCCGACAAGAGGGCATATACCAGCGTACCCGTAGTCGCAGAGGGACAAACATCGGGTTTGATTACTCCGCCGTAGCCCCTCCCTCTTATGGTGAAGACGAGGTTCACTCGGCGGCGGCCACATCTCAAACCTCGCACTCGAGCCAGGAAGCACCTGCGAGGGTACACATGACGGAACTCACCCACGAGCAGACAGTGGCTCAAAAGCTGGAGGAACAACAGGCGACCATCGACTCTCTAAGAGAGATGATGGAGCAACTTCTGAATAAGAAGAAAAAAAAGAAGAGGACCCAACGCCCCTTACCCTGGCGAACTGGGGACAGAGAGTGGGTACCTCCCCGCCGCCCGGCGATAGAAACGGAAGACAACAGTAATCCGCAATCCGATTACTCTTCCAAGACGTTGCTAGGGACGTCACATACTGGGGATAGCACTCGTGATAAGAGGTTCGATGAGTTCCAAGACCAGCTTAACGCGCTGAAGCTTCAGCAAAACATGAACAAGCTGGGGGTGGTTCGTCCCTACCCCATTGAGTGGGATACAATCCCATACCCGGCAAAGTTCAAGCCGATCAGCTTGGTGCAATTTGACGGCAAGGGCTCGCCCTCTCAGCACATCTACTACTTCATGGCCCAGACTGGGTTCCTTACGGGGAATGACGCCATTCTTACGCGACTATTCATAGGCACCCTCAAAGGGGTGACCTTTGAATGGTTCCGCAAGCTGGAGCCCGGCTCTATCAAGTCATGGGCCGACGTCGAAAGGCTCTTTTTGGCCCACTTCTTCGACGACGACACGGAAGTGTCGATGGCCACCCTCCTGGCCTAAAAACAACGAAAGTCGGAATCGGTCAACGACTTCGTAAAGAGATTTCGGAACCGATCAGTCCACTGCCAGGACTAAGTCTCCGAGTCGACATTGATCGAGATGTGTCGTAACAACCTATCGATCCACATCCTATCCAAAATAGGCGCGGTGGAAACCCGGACGTGGAAAGAGCTGGTGTGTCAGGGTGAACAGGTAGAGAACATGATCAAGAGGCTAGAGGCTGAAGAGCCACAGCCTAAGAAGGGAGCTGTGGAGCCGACTGCGCCAAAGAATCCCCCTCGAACGAGAGGAAAGGAGATCATGGTTGTCGATTCTACCCCAATGCCAAAAGCTGCCCCAAGGTCAAAGCCCAGACAGTTCGAGCAACGCCCTCCGCGGCAATACGACTTCAAAGAAGATCATGTGGTGGTAACGTTCGATACACTGCTCAAGAGCGGTCGAATCAAATTACCAGAAGCCACGAAACCTGAGGAGGCGGACAAAACCAGTGATCCGACCTACTGCGCTTATCACAGGTTCCTTGGTCACCACACGACCAAGTGCTATGTCCTCAAGGACAAACTCCAGGCCCTCTACGACGCGGGGGTCTTGAAGAAGGAGAAAGTCCAAAAGCAGGTGACCACGAACATGATCACCTTGAGCTTTGGGACAGATCTCCTAGAGGTTCGAGCTCCGGCGGGGGTAGTTCCTATCCCCAAGGCGGTTTTGAAGATTACCAACGATGATCCTCACAACCAGCGGGAGAAGGGCTTGGTCCCGCAGACCCTGCTATCGGGGCAGATAATGTGGGTCCATCCAGACCTCCTTAACGATGAACAATGGACTGCAAGGCCTTCAAAAGAGGCCAAGGGAAAACATTGCAACGTTGTCTCTGCCATTCCAGATAGAGACAGCGCAGCGATAGCCGCCCTGACCGATTCCGAGGAGGACACCAATGTCTTTGCCACGAGGGCAGGAAAGGAATTCGCCAAAGAATATCCCATGAGGGCAGAGAACCCGGTAGGACCTCCCAAGAGGCCAGCCGTGATGACTCCTCCTAACCCAGATGGGCCAAGCTCGAGCCGCCAACCTTTCTGGTTCAACGTGCTCGCACAGCTGAAAAGCATCCCGGCGCGAATCACCATGTACGACCTCCTCCGATTGTCCAGGTCTACTCGCGAAGCCCTGCAAGAGGCTTTGGCCGACTCAGAGGCGTTCATCACCCATTTCTCGAAAGAGGCAGAAGCAGAACGAGAATGCGCGACCTGCTGCCAAGTCTCCGAGAGACGAGTCCCGTGCATCACTTTCACTCCTGAAGACATGCTCATCAAGAGCACGTCTCATGATCGACCGCTGTACTTCACGGGATATGTCGGATCGGCAAAAGTGGATCGGATCCAAGTCGACCCGGGTTCTGTGTTGAGCATCGTGCCCCTAAAATTGATCAAGCACTTGGGGATACCGCCGAAGCGTTTGTCCTCGACCACCACGACCATTTTTGGCTTTAACGCCACGGGGACGCGGCCGCTGGGTAAAATCCGCCTGAAATGCCGAATAGGCGACATAAAGACGGAGGTGACCTGCTACGTCATCGATGCCGAGCCTTCCTACAACGTGCTCTTAGGGCGCCCGTGGATCCATGGCAATCGAATAGTCCCATCCATCCTTCACCAATGCTTGAAGTATGTGGACGATTACGAACGTGTGAAAATAGTAGTGGCCGACAGACAACCCTTCAAAGGTGTCGAGAATTACTTCACAGACTCCCTGCTGTATCAGGACCCCGTCGAACCGCTAGTTGAGGAGTCGGAAAGCGGCAACGAGGCGGATAGCGAACCTGAGTACGGCGATAACCTAATACTAAACGACTTCGAGTCAATTGTAATCGGTTATGAGAGTCATCATGTAACCAACGCCATTCAGGCGGAGAAGATTACCATGAATGAAAAGTCCAACTTTGCTTATGTGTCGCCTTGTTCTACGTCTGAGGACGAAGGACTCAATGACTCGTGGACAAAACTCCGCGGCGATCCCTCCCTGCACGTGCCCGTATGCTCATCATACGTCGCGAGAACGCGGCCGATTGACTCGTCGCGAGATGTATTCGTTGTGCCAGCCCAAAATAATTATCAAAAATACATTATTTTCGGCCGAATCGATAGTCCCCTACGCACCATGTAGGACGAGTCGGGAGACGAGGACCCAGTGCCTCAGTTTTTGCAATACAGCCAAGTTGCCAAACGCATGATGAGCGACATGGGGTATGACCTCACGTGTTTAGAGGGCCTGAATTACGGCCGAGGGCGCAAAACGGTCATCCGACCTGCCCACGTGCCCAAGGGTAAACCCTCAAATTACTTCAACAGGACTCGAAGGGGCTTAGGCTATACCTCTTCCTCATCAGACCTATGCTGTTATGTCAACGAGGACTCCGACTACGCTGCTCAGGAGATCGATCGTCGGTAACCTCAGCATGGGACTCGGATGTCAGCGTGAGGGATCTGTTTGATGGCCTTACAGTCAACATGGCTACAGTGGATCCCGCCGAGATGGCGGAGGATGGACAACTTCCACTTTATGACGAGATATGGGATCGCCATGTTAACGCCCAGTGGAGTAGTCGCTTCGAGCAACGGGAACCACCGACCGAAGACGAAATCTTCCAGGTGAACATGAGCACTGAGGCGAATCCCAAACCCATATTCATCAGCGGTAGCCTGCCTCCTCAAGAAAAAGAGGATCTCATCGCCCTCATACGGGAATACATTGATGTCTTCGTGTGGAACTACGAAGACATGCCTGGGTTGGATCCGCGGGTCGCCACGCACCGCCTCAAGATCAGTTCAGACGCCAAACCAGTCAAACAACAGCAGAGGCGCTTTCGCCCTCAGATTATGGAGGCGATTGAGGCTGAAGTGAAGAAGCTCATCGAATCCGGCTTCATCAGAGAGGAACAGCATCCGGACTGGGTGGCCAATATTGTTCCGCTCCTAAAGAAGAATGGTAAAATCTGTATCTGTATCGACTTCAGAGACCTCAACGCCGCGTGCCCAAAGGACGAATTTCCCCTGCCCATCACGGATGTTATCATTGATAACACGTGCGGGTTCGAGAGGATGTCCTTCATGGACGGGTTCTCGGGGTACAACCAAATCAAAATGCACCCCGAGGACGAAAAACACACCTCATTCAGAACTCCTATGGGGGTGTACTGCTACACGGTCATGCCATTCGGACTCAAGAATGTCGGCGCAACCTATCAACGCGCCATGAGCATGATCTTTCGAGAGCACCTGTGAAAGACGGTGGAGTGCTATGTAGACGATCTGGTCGTGAAGAGTCGCCACAAAGGCGACCATCTTCAAGACTTGAGGACGATGTTCGAACTCAAGAGGACTCACCAACTCAAGATGAATCCCACGAAGTCATTCCTAGGGATGACTAGTGGTAAGTTCCTCGGTTTCGTCATCACAACGAAGGGGATCCGAATTAACCCCGACAAGGTACGAGCCATTCAAGAACTTCGACCACCCCGGAACCTCAAAGAATTAAGAGGTCTCCAGGGACGATTGGCCTATATCCGAAGATTCATCTCAAATCTTTCGGGCAAGTGCCAGCCGTTCTCCAAGCTTATGAAGAAAGGCACCTCCTTCGTATGGGACGAGCCTTGTCAGAAGGCCTTTGAGGATATCAAGGCTTACCTCTCAAATCCGCCTGTCCTCGCCGCACCAATCTCAGGGAGGCCATTTCTCATCTATATGCGCGCCACGGAACACTCTTTGGGTGCTCTCTTGGCACAAAATGATGACTCCGGCCACGAGCAAGGCATATACTACCTGAACAGGACCTTGCAAGGTGCCGAACAATGGTACCCGATGGTCGAGAAAGAATGTTTGGCCTTGGTGTTCGCCATCCAAAAGATGCGACACTACCTGGTTGGCCAGACAATCTATGTCCTCTCCCGAATGAACCCCATTCGAGTCTTCATGACGCAACCTGCGGCGTTAAATAGGCGCCTAGCTAGGTGGGCACTGCTGCTCTCCCAGTACGACATTTATTTCATGCCACAGAAGTCGGTCAAAGGGCAGGCCATATGCGATCTCATGGCTAGTCACCCGCTGGGAGCGAAGACCGACTTGTTCGAAGATTTGCCAGACGAACAGCCCGAAGCCAACGTAACTTCGTTACCGGAGCTGTGGCAGATGTTCTTCGACATCGTGTCTCGTGCGGCTACAGACGGCTCCATTGTTGTGGGAGTAGGGGTAGTCCTCACTTCTCCGCATAACCACGTGCTGCCCCGAGCCTTCTCTCTGACAGAGCCATGCACCAACAACGTGGCTGAGTACAATGCCCTACTCATCAGCCTTGAGTTGGCCAAAGAGCTAGGGATAAGACATCTCGAAGCTTACGGTGATTCCCAGCTCATTGTCAAGCAGATGATCGGTGAATATGAAGTTAGGAACGAAGATCTGATCCCACTCCACAAAGCGGCCATCACACTAGTGGAGTCATTCGAGAGCTTCCGCATCGAGCATGTGCTGCGATCCAAGAACACGTATGCGGACGCGCTCGCCTCTTTGGCGACCAACCTGACCCAACCACTAGGGACAATCCAATGGGTCACAGTGGCGAGCAGGAGGCTCTTTCGACTGAAAGACGCTCCAGAAGCGAACGCCACCCATCAGGTTTCAGATCAGCCTAATTCTAAAGACTGGCGCCTCCCGATCATCGATTACGTCCTATACGGCGTATTGCCTGAAGATGCAAAGGAGCGGGAGTCTGTCCGGAGACGTGCTATGAGATTCTACTATGATGTGACCACCAAGACGTTGTATCGAAAGTCATACGACGGCTTGTTGCTTCGATGTCTCTCACAAGCAGAAGCACAAGAAGCTCTACGCGAGGCCCACAACGGCATTTACGGAGCTCACCAGCCTGGACCCAAACTTTGGGATCGTCTGCGAAGGATAGGCTACTTCTGGCCTGGGATAGTTCACGAAGTGGTCATCTACGCGAAGCACTGCCATGAGTGCCAGATCCACGCCTACTACATGCATCAGCCGCCTGAAGACCTACACCCGACGAAGGCTTCATGGCCCTTCGAAGCATGGGGAATGGACATAGTGGGACCAATATCCCCCCCTTCGGTGAGAGGTCATCGCTTTATTCTCGCGATCACTGACTACTTCTCTAAGTGGGCCGAAGCCATCCCCTTGAGAGAAGTCAAGACTAACGACGTGATTAAGTTCATCAAACACCATGTCATCTATCGATACGGTGTACCCTGACGTATCATTCATGACAATAGCACGCAATTTGTCAGCCATGCATTCACCAGGTTCCGCGACAAGTTCCGAATACAGAACCTCTCTTCCATGGCCTACAACCCATCGGCGAATGGCTTGGCAGAGGCCTTCAACTAAACGATCATCAAGATCTTGACCAAGTTAACCTTCACCAGCAGACACGATTGGAATGAGAAACTTGGCGAGAGTTTGTGGGCGTATCGCACAACGGTTCGCACACCGACTGGCCACACACCCTACTCGTTGGTATACGGTTGTGAGGCTGTGTTGCCATTAGAGATTCAAATTCCGTCCCTCCGTGTCGCCTTGGCAGCAGGGATGACAGTGGAAGATAACCACCGACAACGACTTGCCGAGCTCGAAGCGTTGGACAACAAACGGCTGGAGGCTCAACAACACATTGAGTTCTATCAAGCTCGAATGGCCAAGAATTTCGATAGAAAAGTTAGACACCGAGCCTTCAAGGAAGGAGAACTGGTACTGGCTATTCGCCGACCTATGATCCTCACTTCCAAGAAGAAGGGGAATTTTCAACCCAAATGGGAAGGACCGTTCGTGGCAGAGATAGTCTACTCGAACGGCGCCTATCGCCTCGTCAAACCAAATGCCGATAAGATCATGATGCCTATCAACGGCAAATACCTGAAGAAGTACTACCCCTAGTTCTTCTTCGCCAACTCCCACGAGTACATGAGTTTAAACTGACACTCAAACCCTCCAACTGGTACAAGAGGTAAAACTGTTCCTGCACTTCCTTTTCTTGAGCCAGGTTATCAAATCAGGCGAATCGCTCAGATCAGGCGAATCGCTTAGATCAGGCGAATCACTCATATCAGGCAAGCCTACCAGTCTAGGCGAAACCCACTTCTTGAGCAAAGCTCCCTGTCTGGGCGAACTTCTCAAAGCAGACGAGACTAGCATCTCGGGTAGGCGGCATCAGACGCCCACTGGGTCAAACCTTCAAATAGTTAGGACCAGAGCCACAATATCAACCCGCCAATCCTCTCTAAAGGATGGTGGGTCCTCAAAATCGTTCCAATCACGACAGTCCTTGTCATGTTAACATTAAACCTCTGACAATATCAACTTACCAATCCTCTTCTAAAGGATGGTGGGTCCTCAAAATCGTTCCAATCACGACAGTCCCTGTCACGTTAACATTAAACCTCTGACAATATCAACTTACCAATCCTCTTCTAAAGGATGGTGGGTCCTCAAAATCGTTCCAATCACGATAGTCCTTGTCATGTTAACATTAAACCTTTGACAATATCAACTTACCAATCCTCTTCTAAATGATGGTGGGTCCTCAAAATCGTTCCAATCACGACAGTCCCTGTCACGTTAACATTAAACCTCTGACAAAATCCACTTGCCAATCCTCTTCAGATGAATGGTAGGTCCCCCACAGTCGCTCCAATCGTGACAAAACCCCATCAAGTTAATGATCACCTCTGATGATTGGCGCCGTTATTCCTACGAGTAACACAGCCTAAGTAATAGCCTACCACGCGACGTGTTATTACTTCTGTCAATAGTCACACTCCTACGTCCCTGAACTACTTGACCTATTCCAGATATTCTAACGTTCCCTTAGGATAACTGATGAGTAGCGGTCTACCACGCGATGGCTCCTACAACAATCGATCGTCACATTCCAGGCGACGACAATTATCGAAGGCGGTTCGATAGACGACCTGTCTGCCTGTTCCCTAAGCAATAACTCGCCGAGTGGTGAGTCGGAGTTGGGTTCTTCCATTGGTCGCATGAGCGAACAATTGTTCGTTGTCGCAAGCCAAGTTTTGCCCTCCCGATCCCATCAGAGCTACGACGTGAAAATCGGAGTTAACCCGATCCCGCGCTGTGAGCAAGCGAGAGCGGAACAAGAGCCTAAAACGACTAAGTCCGAAACGAAATAGTCAGAGGCTCGCCAAGTTCAACTCAAATGCCGAACAGCACAAAAGAAAAAAAAACTATGCATACAGAGTAAAAATGAGCAAAAGCTAAGGGCCATTACGGGCCAGAATTTACATGCACAAGTTTTTAAGTTATGATGCCTGCGGCATCAACTAAGTAACAAAAAATAACCAAAAAAAGGGGAAGAGCAGAGAGGAGCGCTACAGGAGCTTCAACAGGCTGAAAGCAGCGACCTCAACTTTAACCGCCCCTAAGGTCGCCGCACGCCGGGCCTTCGCCGCCTCTGCCTGCTTCTGCCGCATCTTGGCGAGATCGGCTTCGCCTTCCTCTTCCTCTTGGCGGAGGAGCTGAAGTGATCGATCCACCTCCGTAGCAGCACGACCCATTGCTCGGTTCTCCTGTTCGAGCTCCAGTAGCATCGCCTCGCCACGAAGGGACCCGGCGTCTTTGAAGAAGGCGGCGTCCAGATAAGCATCCATCCGGGCCTGCACCGCCTTACACTGCTTGCGCAGGCGCCTGAGCTCAGTCTCCTTCACCTGAATACGCCTCGCCCGCTCTTGGCGCTCGAGCACTTGGCATAGCGAGAGAGGCGGTGGCACGTCGGAAGGGTCGTCGTACGCCAGCTCTTCAAGGCGGTACATCAACCCCTCCACCAGCTCAAGCTCCCGCCTGCACCGCCGTGCAAGCAGGACACCTCCCTCGCGTTGGACCGCCCTCAGACCCGACTCCACGAGGGGGAGCGCATCGTAATACCTCCCGTCTCCCACGCCGACCGAGAGGCCGATGCCGTGCACTAAACCTTCCAACTTCCGAAGGGCTTCGAAGGCAGGGTGAGCTGTGGGGTCTGGGGCAGAAGACCCCTGGGCCGAGTTCACGGGGGAAGCGGGTGGAGCCCCGACATCGACGACGGTGGTGGAGGAATCGACGCCCTCAGAAACACTATGGTCGGAGTCGGAAGCCATAGGTCAAGGAGAAGTCCTGCAGCAGTTCTCTTCCTTTGGCAAATTATCTCGAAAGAAAGAGCACTGTGCCGAAAAAGACGGCAAGTACATCCTATGTATATAGCAAAAGATTCGACGGTTGTGATCGGTCCCCTCAAGCGATCGAGCGGTCCAGGTGTCCTGCGATGCTTCGAGCTCAGCGATAATAATGAGCGACCACTTTTCTCGGGACCCCAAACCAACCGATCGGATTAGGCACGAGAGGCGAAGCGTTCTTTCGCCTCACCATTAATAAACGTTAAGGCGACCACAGAGCCTTAGCTGGCAAGCACTTAGGCCCGCAGACAGACGCGTGGCACGAATTTCGCCCACAGTTAGATCTCCAACTGTGGGACGAATTCGATACATCAAAAGTTTCGCCGGTCGTGTATACTCGCCATCATACGGGTTTCGCTTGCAGCGTGAATCCGTCATCAATCGAGTTTAGGCTTTCAACTCAAACTCGCCGTCATATGGGTTTGCTGGCAGAGTAAACTCACCATCATGTGGGTTCGCCTGCAGAGCAAGCACACCATCAATCGAACTTGGCCTTTTCGCCAGAAGTTGAGTTTAGCCCCTAAATAAAATACGCCGCGATCGAGTCTCGCCTACAGACGAACTCGCCATCACAAGAGTTTCGCCGGTAGCCCGAGTTCGCCAACAGTCAAAGTTAGCCCTCCAACGAACTCGCCGTCAAGATAGCTTCGCTTTCAGTAGACGCTCGCCAGCGTTCCCGAAGAAGGTTTGCAGTACTAATCCGCGATCACTCGAACCTGCCTGTAGTATGAACTTACCACTGTTCGGGGAATTTCGCCTGCAATGTTAAGTCACCATCGGCTATGCAAGCAAAACGCCGAACGACGATGTACTAAAAGGAGATGCACGTAACAAGAAAACACAAACTCCATCAAATGCTTCTAGAACAGTACATTTGAACAAAGTTATGATTCTATAATTAAGAAAGCCATAATGTTGCGTTCGAGAAGCAAGACATGCACCAGTTTTTCGTTAAAACAATACGTTTGAACGGAGTTATGACTTCACGAGTCATAGCATAGTTTCAAAAGCGAGACAAACAAGCAAAATGTCTTAAACACAGGTACAGAATTAAAATCTCAATCAGGCAAACTAAAAGAAGAAATCTCTTCCTTGACCGTTGCCACCCTCCTTGCGTGGTCCTCCCGAGCCTTGTCCTCGGCCGCTTTCCTGATTCGTTCCTCAGAGCTCGACCTGGTGGCAACGTCTTTTTCACGCAAGGCCAGGAGGCGTTGAGTTTCCGCCTCAGCGTTCCTGCTGACCTTTACGACATCAGACTGGAGCCCCTTCTAATTCGTCTCCGCCTGTCCCAGTTCGGCTCTCAGACGAGCCATTGTGCGATTGAGGTCGACAATTTGCTCCTCCAACAAGCGTTGTTGACTCACCCAGAAATCGGCGATGGATTCCAAATCAGCGATTTCTTTGGAACAGACCTCCTGTTCCTGAGCTTCCAGACGCCTGATGTAAGCCAAGCAAGATTCCACGTCCGGGCCTTCCCGTAGCAATGCCTCTAGCATTATCATGCGCGACTCCAAAAGACGGAGCGCCTGCATACAACGAGTGGCAAGCCGGTTTTCGCCCAACCGTCGAAAGTCGACCACGCGGTCCAGGAGAGATTGCATGAAACCGTCAAAACTGCCCATGCCAAGATTGACAAGGGAAATCACTTGCCTCACCGCATTCTCGAACTCTTCAACGCGAGCCTGCAGGGGCAAGGAACCGGGAGGAGCGGGCTCTTGACCCGGGGTAAGCATCGCGATAGGTGGAACCTCGAGGCAAGGTTCCGTTCCTGGCTGCGGAGCGGGGCCGTGGGCAGGAGAAGTCGCTGGGCTCTCAGGTTCATCGTCAGATATCAGAATAGGCTCAGCCTCGTGCTCCTTGGGAAGCGACGTGCCGTCATGGGCTGTGAAGCACAACGATGGCATGAAAAGGGGAGTTAGGCGAGAAATACCAATCCATGCCTGAGCAGGGGTTGAGTTAAAGACATACCTTCGGCAGCAGCGGCTTCCGCTGCGCTCGAAGAAGGCGCCTCCTTCCTTTTCTTCGAAGTAACCCTCTTCACCTTCGGTGCCATCTGAAAGATGCAAGAGAAATTGATGTCTTCTCTGAAAGAGACGACAAGAAAACTTTGGTCTTTTCTTGAAGGGGGGAGGAGTACTAAAGTACCCCGACCCTAGGCAGTTATATACGGCTCGATTGGACCCTTCAGGCCTAAACAGTTGAGGAAAAGGCCGAACAATCCAGATTCCTTATAAGCGGTCAAGATTCGGCAGTTCCTGGGCACGATCTCTAACCAACGGCCCGGATCGGGCGTGTAGGACGAGAAGACCCATCGCACCGCAATTAATACGAGGCGGCGCGTTCACGTCTCCGTAATCGACGTGCACGTGGGTAAGCTCACGACCCGCTGAAAGCGGTGCCCACCAGTAACCGAAGTCGCGGTTAGTGT
Source organism: Asparagus kiusianus (assembly GCA_022839385.1). Lineage (NCBI taxonomy): Eukaryota > Viridiplantae > Streptophyta > Magnoliopsida > Asparagales > Asparagaceae > Asparagus > Asparagus kiusianus. Next base: position 169,332 of record BQKN01062300.1, read on the forward strand.
GACAATTGCGGATTCACCCTTGGGGAAAATTCGCCTGCAGGCGAAGCGAGTTTGTAACCAAAACCTGCCAATAAGAGTTTCCCGCGGCCAAACACCAACTAGTGCACAAAAATATGTATACATATATAGTATGCACGCAAGCAGTAAATAGTGGAGACAAAAGGATAATTCCATTCAAAAAAAAGGGGTCCTATTACAAACAGGAAATCAAAGGCAAGTTACAAGGCTCTCAATCGCAGCTCTGCCTCACGAATTTCCCTAGCATGGCGAAGTTCAAGCCTCCTTAGGACCTCTCGACGAAGATCTTCCTCTGTGCGTGAGATTAAGTCCTGAATGGTATCTTTGACATCCTTGAGAGCTCGATCCTTCTCCTCGACGGAATCAGTGACCAATTGCCGACGAGACTCAATACCCTCCAGCTCCTTTGACACCTGATCACGAGCCTTCTCTTGAATGGCCAGGGAAGCCTATGCGTCAGCTATAACCTGTTTCAGCCTCTCTATTTCGAAGGAGAGTCGGGAGAGCCGATTATCGGCCGTCTCTTGCTCGTGGGCCACTCGTGCATCCTCGGCCTTGGCCTGCTCCAACTCTGCTGACAACTTTAACTCCAGTGACATATTCTCATTTAGGCGGCGATCACGATCTGCCATAGATACTCGAACTTCGCGGGAGGCGAGATCAATAAGAGTAGAACTTTCCGCGCGGAGGGCAAGCAGCTGCTGAACAGCACCCTCTACTTCGTTCAGACGCCGAAAATAGGGCTTCGCCACAGTGGCGCCAAGCCTCTTGAGTAGGAAAAGCGCGTCGCGTTCGAGATCCTCCTTAAACTCCTCGAAGGGGCAACTCTCTTCCAAGGCCAGCTTGATGTAGTCGGCCAAAGTGTCTTGGAAATTAGTCAGGGTTCGCGTCACCTGCCTCTTTCGCAAGTGTTCCAAGGGAGAGAGAGTAGCCTCCTCTGCCGAAAGCAAAGTTGCGATCGAAGTGCTTGTGGTCATGGCCGCAGTAACAGCGATGGGAGCCGCCAAAGCCGGTGTAACCACCGACGCCATCAGCGTGGCAGTCGCGGCTTCGCTAGTCACCACAGGCGAGGAAGTGGCCACCAGCCTAGCAGTTGTCCCCATTTGAAAAGAAGGCTCTCGCACTGGGGATTCGCCCCCAATCGGTTCCCCCTCGAGGGTGAAGGTCCCCTCTTGCTGGCTCGCATGAGCCGACATTTCCTCTTCGCTCGACAGCGCCTCATGGATCGAGGCGTCGTCATCATCTGCCTCTGATTTGCCTGAGTGACCCGCCCAAGTGGGGGGATCCTCCTTGCCAGCAGCTGCGTGAGGGAGTTCGGCTACAAGTGTAAAGGGAACGTTAACAAAAACCCCCTAGCATGGAAGGGCTAACAACGCTAAAGTCTACGCTTACCTGAACCCCCGAGTTCTCCTCTGTCTCCACTCTCTTCCTCCTCGTCAGAAGGGACGGAGATCACTCGCTCGACTGCGCCTGCACAGATCCAAAATCAACGGGAAGAGGGTGTACGCCCAGCTTAGTGCACTAAATTATCACACTAGAAAGTTACCTCCGGGCGCCAACGAAGGAGTCGTCGAAGCCCCCGCCGGTGGTCTCACATCAGGCCTCGGAGGGGTGTCTTTCGGGACCGCCTCCGACACGATAGGGGGGTAACCCCCGCCGTCCCCTCGCTACGGGCCTTCTTGGCCACTTCTGCTCCAGAACCTTCAGCCGCCTCCCGTTGTCGCTTAGAAAGCAGCGAACTGCTCGGAGATAAGAGGGGCATCCCCATGCGCCCAGCGATAGCGCTCCGGGCTTGCTCCAGGCGCTTACTCGCCCGGGTTAACTCAACAGGCTCCCTCCGCTCGCCTTGGGGATCCGGTGGAAGACTTGGAAGAGGAGCTCGTATCTCGGGGGCCTCGGATTCATCTGTACCCGTGTCTTTACCCTCAGGGTCTTCGGCAGGATCCTCCATGAGCCGCTCCTTAGCAGTTGGATGGCCCCTCCGACTCGAAGGACGGGCAGCTCCTCTTGGACGACGCCCGTGCTCCGCCAGACACGAGCTCTGAAACCAGAAATCATCGGGATTAGCACTGGCGCCCCGATACCACAGGCAGTACAAGAGCGTGTGGTGCAAATCATGATCCTTCGCGGGTAGCTCAAAGCGGGCATTGGTACCGCCATCGTGAGTTCAGAACCATCCCCGAGCTCCGTCCACCAGCCCTCCTTCAAAGTGCAAATGGGGATTGGCGTTGCCCACGTACAGTTGGTCATACCCAAACTGGCGGGCGAACCTGCAAGGGATGTACGGCTCTAGATAGCACGTAGAACCCGTTCGTAAAACGTGGTACCCCGGCCGGATGTTCACCAACCAGCGAAAGGCGCCACGAGGGAGAACTGTGTAATGATCCGCCGTTGGCGCATCCCTGAGGGATTCTCCATATCCTCCCCCACTGAAATAAGGGAAGGAGCGGCGAAAATTATAATGCCCGAAGTGGGAAAGCGTCTTTCGTGCATCGGGGATGTCCTTGCATTTCCAGGAGCACCTCTCCAAACGCTGGACGAATAGGACGAACTTGTCGCCTGGAAGCGTCGCTGGGGCGCTCATCAAATATTCACAGTGGTATACGAACCACGCCATCAGGTAGGTGTATGGCAACCCTACCCTAGGATTGGGGGTTCTGATAACCTCTCCTTCCCCCTCGTCGAGAACCTACACACGACAGAATTGGGCCGTCAGAGTGCGGAGACCCCGATGAATGCACTCTATCGTCACCGATACCAGGGAGTAAGACTTCCCGTGAGCTAAGCAAACCGCCGGATATGCAACCTCCACAGGAAGAGCCTCGAAAGAGTGAGTGGGGATTACGCACCTCTTCAACCATAACATGAGGTACCCCGTGAACAGAGCCTTCCCGGAGATGGGGGACTTCGCCTGATGATGGAATGAGTGAAGGACCGTACCAGATTTAAATCCGCCCTCGTCACGGTCGAGAGTCATGGTGCTTCCCTCTTCAGCTGTCCTCGCCTCCACTTCGGACTGGTCGCATTCGCCTAACGGGAGAGCAGGCTTCCCCTTGACATCGTTCTCCGGGAACAGATAATCAGCCCAATTCTTGTGGCTGATCCCCGGAGTCCTCTTCTTCTTCCCTTTATGATCCGCTGCCCCTAAGGTACTGAGATAGATGTGGTAGTGGTAGAGTAACTCCCACAGAGTTTCAACCGCCAAGGGGGAATGGTCTGACAGCTGATCGATCTTATCTTGATCAGGGACGTACTCCTCGTAAGGAAAGTCTCCCAGAGGCAGTCCCGATACGTCATACATCTCGTGAGGGGTGATGCCAAGCTCACCGTTGAGGGTGAAAAATGTGCCGCTTTCCGCACAATACAGTTCCAGGATGCTGTGGAACTGAGAAGCGTTGATCCGCAAACCATGTCGAGTGGCTTCGATGGCCACATACAGCTCTGTATTCTTGAGGTCAGCATTCTCGGCCAGAACATAGTCGGTGATCTTGGACCACCAAGTGTCGCTGCCGGGTGCAGAATAGACCCACCCCGGGGCTCTGAAGTCCTTCGGGGGAAAGCTCCCACCAGCTCGGAAGAAGCGGTGACGGAAGGTCTCCGCCACCGCTGTCGACTCCCCCGCAGGCAGTTCAGCGGACAGTAGGCTAGGGCGTAGACCCGTCACGCGCTTGCATGAGTTCTCCACTCCATACGCAGCCGTAGAGCCCGTAAAGACGCCACAAGTGACCCCGTCCTAAGTTGGGGTCAAATCCCAGTTCATCGCCCGAGGGACCGCGAGGGGTCGTAGCTCGACAATCGAAAACCCTCTCGGCATGCTGGAAAGGTAGTAATGAGTCCCCTTTACCGTGAAGAACCACCTGCTCTCTTTGAGCAACAGGACGGAAGGTCGGTCATAGCGTCGCCGAATAAAAACTGAGGTTTGGGCAGCTCCGTCCTAACGTCATCTGTCAGCGCCGCATCGGTCGTCAACTCTCGTAACGTCAAGTGATGACCATCTGTAACCCTCTTCACTAGGCCATGGGGTTTATCGGCGGTGAACGAGGGTACTGGAGCCAAAGAGGGAAATCGAGGAGGTGCCGTATAGCCCGTAACCCCGGCGTGGCCAACGGCCACACCCTCGGGAAAAGCCTCATCAGAAAAAGTCGCTGCGAGAAGGAACAAAAAAGTCAATCAAGACAAAATCTGCTGTAAGGGCAAAGTCGCCCATCAAACAGGTATGGGCGAATTCCCTTGTCGAAAGGGGAGACCCATTTCGAACAAGGTCTATCCGTACAGACAATTCTCCCCTCTACCAGGAAAGGGCCAAACTCGCCTATCAAAAAGCCGGTTCGCCCCCTTCCCGTTAGAGTTTGAGCTCGCCCTAGGAGACAGAAATCACCCTCTAAAGGCAAATAGGGCAAACTTTGTCCCAAATCGGGGAAGCTACCAAAGGACGGCGGAGTTCCAGGATAATGAACGACACTCATCCCCCCAACCCGACGCCTGTACCCTACACGGGGTCGTCCAACGCACCCATCGACTTACCTGAACGCGGCTCTGGTACACCGGCGGGCATGCCGGCGGAGAGACGGTCGGAATAGCATCCGGGGCCTGCTCCCCTCACTTTGTACCTCTTAAATCTTGGAGCCATTGAAGGATGAAGCGGGAACTCTTTCCTTAGAAGTTTTTTTTTCTTTTTTTTTAAGATTCGAGAGCACGGTAACTCCCAAAGGAGGAAAACGCCTGGTTTAAGAAGGTAGGGTCGTCCACGTGGCCACGATTGCCCTCGAAAGGCGAAACCCTGACGGACAAGAGATGTGGCCACGATCAAATTCGACGGCCCAGATCACCCCCAGTATATCGAAAGGACCGAAATTGGCGGCTACACCCGACGGTTGGATTCGAAAACCACGGCCACGATCCAAACGAAGCGCACGAAGTTGACGCCGAACTGTCGAATCATAAAAGACAGGACGGAACCCCGCCACCACAGCTGGAAAAGCGCTAAACCCGACAAGTGAATGCGCGATTTGCTCTCACTAGGCTTACTTTCGCCCAAATAAGAGGTCTCATCAACGAAAGTGCTGAAAAAATCAGCAGGCCGGGCGGAATTTCGCCATCGAAGTTTAAACTTCGCCTGCATGATTCACCCACCTTTGGGAAATAAGCGACTTGCCCAAAATCTCGAAACCGACAAGGTGACCTTATTTAGACCCGAGCCCTAGGCGGCTAAGGATCAAAGTAGAAATCTTAGCACAAAGCCTAAGAGAAACTACTCGACAACTCATCATACTGAGGGGAATAGTATGGCTAGCCCGATTCAAACGGTAATCGGTAAAGGCAGATCAAATCCGTTGATAGCTGAGGATTTGCTAAAAATCCTAAGATACTTGGTCCGCCCAATGCTTCCTTGTTCAAAGTATTCCAGACCACACGTAAGCCGGTTTTGGTCTGAAAACTTTGAAGGGGGTCTTGTAGACGGTAAAAATTACAGTGACGGACTAGCGAACAAATTCGCCCCCAAGTCAAGACCATCCACTTAGATGAAGAATGGAGTGTAGCCATGAAGCGGGCTCGACGGCACACCTGGGCCCTCACGCGCCAAGTCACATGGGCCCACTAGTAGAGTGAATCCGCCCTCATGAGCCGAATTCGCTCGCAGGGGTTCAAATTTTCCCTCATGAGCCAAATCCACTCGCAGGAGTTCAAATCTGCCCTCGTATACCAAACCCGCCCGTAGAGGGTCAAGTCTACCTACGTGAGTCGAAAGCCGGGTTTCCAGGGACGAGCCTCCCCTACTTCTCACGATGCGAGGGGAGGGGGCACAGTGCTCCAAACTCGTCAGACGGCCGCCCGCAGTTCAAGCGAACAAGACAGGCGCCGGACCGGCCTGCATACTCATAAATGCGGGTCACCTCACCCATCAGAATGGAAAGCCGGAGCCGTCGGCGCGCAGCAAGCTATCTCGAGCCCACTCAGGCACGAGACGTCCATTCTCCCGCCTCTATCAAGACATAGGGAGAGGAGAGAAGGCACAGGACCCCGGGACCGTCAGGTGGCCACTCGGTGGCTCGCAGCGTGGGTATGCAGACAGCTGCCAGAGCAGCCTGCACCCTCATAAATGCTGCTTACCTCACTCGTCCAAACCGGGAGCAAGAGCCACCGGCGCTCGATGAGTTGGCCAGATCTATTCAAGTATCTGGCAGCCACTATCACCGATACGAGGAGGGGCTTTCCCACTCCTACGCGACGTGACGCAACATGCGGCTCCTCGAATGACCGCTGGCAGCACAGAGGAACAGCAGAATGTCTCTGAACAATGTATGGTCACATCCCATAATTCCAGGAACAGCCAAACTGTCTCTCTCCCATTAAAAGGCTTCTTTCAGCAACTTGGGAGGGATCAATTGATCAATCAAAAGAGGAAGAGGCTTCTTGCATATCCTTGCATTACAGCGCCATCTCCTAGCTCTGAACCCCGATCGCCGGCGAGCCAGAAGAGACAAACTCCCTCACCCTGAGCTTCTACTGAGTACTAAAGCTCTCCGACAACCTCTGTCGAATCGTCCAAGGGAAGCAGACTCGGCACGAGCACCGAGCGAAGCATCCTGTAGCTACCTTAAAGTCCCTACGATTAAACAAAGAGGGCCTTCCCTCTGCTTCTGTTGTAATTATTTGATTATTAATTTGTAATAAGCCTTCTTATCAATACAAACGAAGTTCCCTGTTTTTGGGAGATTAAAAATTACACCTACAGAAGATGGGGCTTCTTGCATATCCTTGCATTACAGCGCCATCTCCTAGCTCTGAGCCCCGATCGCCGGCGAGCCAGAAGAGACAAACTCCCTCACCCTGAGCTTCTACTGAGTACTGAAGCTCTCCGACAACCTCTGTCGAATCGTCCAAGGGAAGCAGACTCGGCACGAGCACCGAGCGAAGCATCTTGTAGCTACCTTAAAGTCCCCACGATTAAACAAAGAGGGCCTTCCCTCTGTTTCTGTTGTAATCATTTGATTATTAATTTGTAATAAGCCTTCTTATCAATACAAACGAAGTTCCCTGTTTTCGGGAGATCAAAAATTACACCTACATTACTCAAGTTCACTTTTTATGATAACTCTAAATAAAGTTTTTAAGAAATAATTTTCAAAGTAGTATACTCTACTTAAGTTTAACTTAGATTTTTATTTAAAATAATGGAATACATGCTTAGCTTAGAGTTAAAAATAATTTTTCAAAGTAGCTTGACTTACATATTTTTCAGAAAATGCACACATATACCTATAACAAAATTGCAAAAAGAAGAGTGTGAAAAATGGGCACAAAAAAAAGAAAAAACTCTTAAATTCAAAGTGATTCTATCTTATAAAGCCTAAGCTGATCGAGTAATTAAGCCCAAGGAGTATTTCCATACTTAATGACCTAAGCCCAATTAGGTTGGGATCCATTGGCCAAAAACTCGTTAAATGGTCGCTTAGAAAGCCCGTTAAAGTAAAAAAAAATCACCAAGGAAGAAAGAGTTAAAAATAATAATAATATAAAAAAATAAAAATACTAATAAATGTTTTATACATAGTTATATTTGTATATATGGTCTTGGAAAATATTTTAGATCAAGCAACTTGAATATTATTTTAAACAAAGAGTTAGCATGTTCTTTTCAAAACTTTTAAATTAAATTTTTAAGTTTGGCTTGGTTTTGTATTGCTATAATGAGAAGATTTCTAGGAAATATACCTTAGAGTTATATATAAAAATATTTTCTTGAGTAATAACTAGCTTCAATTATCAAGTAAATTTAGTTATTTACTAACTTCTTTAATTTGGCAAGTTGACCGAATTTTGTGGGTATATTACAAACCCTCACGAGACTATAACTCGTCCTCTAGGGTGACCTAAGGTTTTAAAGGCTTGCTGTATGCGCTAAATACAACCGCGATTCCTATGAAAGTGAGTTAGGTTTTCTTTCATTTTATTTTCTTTGCTAGAGGACTAGCAAAAGTTTAGGTGTGGGGGTATTTGATAATCATATTTTATTATAATTTTATACCCTCATTATCTATTTTATATAAATAAATATACCACTAATAATTGTTTTTATCTTTAATTGCAGGTTAATGAAGAATAAAGCTCAAAATCCCATCTCTCAACAAAAACCCATGCATTAAATGAAGAACACAAGCAAGAGCCAAAAAGCCCAAGCCCAAAATCAAGCCGAGTAGCCTGTAGAAGCCGGAGAAAATAAAAAAATCAAATATGAAAAAAATGTATTTAAGATGGTTGGCCATAAAGAAACGACGATATCTCTCAACCCGGAAGGCGGAATTTAACATATAATATATAAAAATCGCCTATCTCGACGAGACGAAGTCATCCGTGAAAGTAGAATTTTGATAGGGCATCGATACCAGTATCGATGCTGGCAGCGATACCAGTATCGATGCTGGCATCGATACCGGCATCGATGCTAGTATCGATGCTAGCATCGATACTGACAATTCTGTTACGATTTAAGGGCTGATTTTTGATGGTTTTGGATAAGATTTCAATCCAAGGGCTCACATTCATTGATGTTTACTATAAATAGTGGTAGAGAATGAGGGCTACTCTTAATTGAGAAGGCCTTCTAAATTTGTAACTTTTGTTATAATTAATAAAATAATTTTTTCACCATTTTAAATTTTTCTCTTCTTCTCTTTGTTGGATGATGAAGATGAAGAATTATTTGAAGGTTTGCATTTCTCTTTTATTTCTTTTTTTATTGCGTATTAGTTTAAATTTATTTCTATGCTTGTAGTTAGATTTTATTTTCTTATTAAATAGCCAAGAGGCTAGAACCCTCTTGCCTTAGATTTATTTCATGCTTATAGAGTAGATTTATTTTCTTACATTTAATTTTTACAATTTATTTTGTAGTTTAGATTTTGCAATTTATTTTGTAGTTAGATTTTAATTTCTTATACTATTCACCTTGAGGCTAGAATCCTCTTGGGTTTAGTTTTCTTTTTGTTTATTTTATTTTGTTTGATTCGCCTTTAGGCTAGAACCCTTTAGGGAATCACCCTTTTCTAAGAAGTGAGTTCAATTGTAGATTACCCATATTTATAATTGAATCCACCATCTTTAATTTCTTGCAATTTCTTTTATTCTTGAATTTTGTTCTTCATTCTTGATTTTTTTATTTGTTTATTGATTTTATTCATTTTTTCCTTCTTGCCTTATTAATCACACTCATTCTTTGTCACATCCACTCTCACTTACATTTTGCGCCTCTTTACACACTATCACTTTCACTCTCATTATCTCTCCAGAATCACATTTATTCATCACTCCTTTTTGTCACGTACACAACATAAGAACCGATTTTATATTTTCTCCTACAAAAACACATTCCTCGTGGGATCGATATCTTTATACTATAACTTGACACGGTTGTGCACTTGTAACCTTTTTGGTACATGTTTATGCCGCACCAAACTCTCTCTTTTTTTATTGAGGAACCTCGCTAAAGTTTGCTAACCCTCTGAAATTTGTACTCCACTCTCCAATTTGGCAGCACTTCGCCCTCTTGATTTCTTGTTTTTGTGAAATGAGCCCCTGAGCCTGTATTTATAGGCTTCGGTTAGGGGTTTTCAGATAAGAACGATGGATTTAGCCTTATCCTCAGTTGACAACCTTGTAACCACGTTTAGAGATAACATCTAGGTAGTTAGGAACCTCTGGAACAGAAGAAATCCCGTGAAAACTCATCGAAAACTGTCAAAACACATTTTCGGATCAGATCTGTGCGCGAGCCACGATTTGGTAGCTCAGCCTTAGGCCGAGCCACTAGCCCTGGCCGAGTCTGATTTGGTACGACTCGGCCGCCAGGAGCTTTCTCGGTATGTTCGGTCTGGACTTGTTTTGTCCTTCTGCGTGCATTCTGTCGTTTTGTTGACTTGTGCACTTCCCTGATTCGCTTCATGCATTTCGTGAATGCGCAAGTTGCTTGACGATGACCGACGGGCGTGTAAGCTACTTGGTTCGCCGTTTTGGTGGCCGATGAGCGTACAGGCCACTTGGAGCTGGCTGATGAGTGCGTGGGCCACATAGAGGTGGCCGGTGAGAGCACGAGCCACTTGGTTCACCGTTTCGGTGGCCGATGAGCGTGTGGGCCACTTAGCGGTGGCCGATGAGTGCACGGGCCACTTGGTTCACCTTTAAGGTGGTCGATGAGTGTGTGGGCCACTTGGCGGTGGCCGGTGAGCACGCGGGCCACATGGAGGTGGCCGGTGAGCGCACGAGCCACTTGGTTCGTCGTTTCGGTGGCTGATGAGTGTGTGGGCCACTTGGCGGCGGCCAGTAAGCACGCGGGCCACTTTGCGGTGGTTGATGAGTGCGCAGGCCACATGGAGGTGGCCGGTGAGCGCACGGGCCACTTGGTTTGCCGTTTCGGTGGCCGATGAACGTGTAGGCTACTTGGCGGTGGCCGGTAAGTACACGGGCCACTTGGTTCACTGTTTTGGTGACTGATGAGCTTGTGGGCCACTTGGCGGTGGCCAGTGAGCACGCGGGCCACTTGGCATTGGCCGTTGAGTGTGCGGGCCACATGGAGGTGTCCGGTGAGCGCACGAGCCACTTGGTTCGCCGTTTCGCTTCATACGCTTATCGACGTCAGATGATCCTCTTTGACTCGGATAATCCTCTTCGACTTGGATAATAACATTCATCGTCTTTTCTTTATCTCGAACTGTGTGTGTGGATACCTATAGGCATTTTTAGACGCCTACAGATACCCCCTCCAAAGTATTTCAGACTCATTCTTTTATAGAGGAGTCTGGAATGCTTTAGATAAGATAGGCCATGTTTTCAACCTCTTCAGTATTTTATCGAGGAGATTGCATAGAAGGACCTATGGATTGTTTCAATTCTTAACTTTTTCAGTCTTCAGACTATTCAGTGTTTTATCGAATAGATGAAGTTCTTCCGGCGCTGCGTTTATCATCTGACCATTATTAAAATATTGAAATGAAGTTGATGCGTAAGTTTCTGAACTTAGCTCTTGTCATTGAGATGGCTTTGAACAGATTATCTTCGTCGGTAATTCATATCTGCATGTGATTGAACTCTCTGGAATCATCCTTTGTCTTATTTTGGTGAGATTGTTGATGTGTTGACCGACATCGATCTTTACTGTAGCACGTTGACTGGCGTTAACATAGTTTATACTTGTACGTTTGCTGGAATCTACACAGTTTAAGCTCTTAAGGCCTTGGAACATGACGGTCGCAAATGTTGGGGCTGCAGGACCAACTGTTAAAGCTGATTCATCTGCATGTATGACTTTTATTCTAAAGTTGTTGGATGCTCAAGTCACAAGACCAACTAATAGGGCTGGTGTGTTAATGACTCTCACATTTATAGGATTTTTAGCAAACCCTCAGCCATCAACGGGTTTGATGAGCCTTTACCGACTACCGTTTGAGTCGGACTAGTGTGCAAATTTTTTAAGTCCATTCTGCACGTAACGTTATGCTAAAAGAGTTAACTCTTTTAATGCTACGATATTGAATACGTAGACTTCATCTTTCTCACGGGAATAGACTACCCGACCGCATGTATCAGATGCAGACTCAGGATTTTTGGCAAATCCTCAGCCATCAACGGATTTGACATGCCTTTACCGATTAACATTTGAATCGGGTTTGTATACGGATTGTTTAAGTCCGTTCCACATGTGACGTTGTGCTAAAAGAGTTAACTCTTTTAGTGCTATGATATTGAATACGTAGACTTTGTCTTTCTTACGGGAATAGACTACCCGAAAACACGTGTTAGACGCTGAATTATTCCTTCTTAGGATTGAGATAAAAGTCCCCAGACTTGGATTCTAGTGTCTTTTTAACTCAGCGAAAGACTAAACCGACAACGCGTATTAGGCGTAGGCTTATCTCTACTTAAGAGTCAAGATAAAGTTCTCCGCGCGTATAAGGCGTGGATTTGGGCGTTATTAATAATGGTCTGCCATAATGTTGAATATGTGGGCTTTTGTTCTTTTTATGATCAAGGACTAACCGACAACATGTGTAGGCGATGACTTATCCCTACTTAGGCTTCAGGATAAAATTTCTCAGATTTGGATTCTGGTGTCTTCCTTACTCAGTGAAAGACTAAACCAGTAACGCGTGTTAGGCGTTGACTTATCCCTACTTAAGCTTCGGGATAAAGTTCCCCGTACATGTAAGGCACAAATTATGGTGTTATTAATAACAACCTGCCACAATATCGAATATGTGGGCTTTTGTCCTTTTTACGGTCAATGACTAACCGGCAACACGTGTTAGGCGCTAACTTATCCCTACTTAGGCTTTGGGATAAAATTCCCCAGATTTGGATTTTGGTATCTTCTTCACTCGGTGAAAGACTAAACCGGTAACGCGTGTTAGGCGCTGACTTATCCCTACTTAGGCTTCAGGATAAAATTCCCTATGCTTATGAAGCACAGATTTTGGGAGTTATAATGTTGAAATATTGTGTCTTCTCTTAGTAAAAAGACGAACCCGGTGCGGGAGAGGAAGAATTTTATATTCTATCTCCCAAAGCTGAAGAGAAAGAATTTTATATTTTATCTCTGGTTACAAAAGAAACTCAAAGTGGGATCTCCACTTTAAGAATATGGGAAGGTGAAACTAAGAGTGAGATCTCCACCCCAAGAATTGAAAAGATTCGGATAATTCTAATTATCAGAAGGTTTGATTACCGAACTAAAGGTGGGTTTCTTGTTTATCGAGAGTGAATTATGGTTTTAACCCTAACTATAGGAAGGTTTGACCAAGTGGAATTTTGAGGCGACCCTAACTGTAGGAAGGTTTGATCACTCGAATTGAAAGTGGACCTCTCGTTCATGGAAGGAATCGAGAGGAGATTTCGGTTGTGGCCCTAACTGTAAGAAGATTTAACCAAATGAGGGTTTGAGATGATCCCAACTATTTAAAGGTTTGATCGTTCAATTTATGGACCTCTCATTCATGAAAAGAATCGAGATGAGATTTTGATTGTGGTCCTAACTGTAAGAAGGTTTGACCAGGTAGACAGTGAGAGTAGGAGTACAAATCACAGTTGGAGTGTTGACTTGTATCAATTACTCAGTGGGGGTTCTTGATGTCAAGTGATAAGAACTTAACACGAATGGATTTGACAATTTTTCAAGGATTGACAGATCAAAATTCCAAGCATTATGTCTGGACTCTAACCATGGAAGTGTTGAGTGCACGGACGTAGCGGGAGTTTGAGTGGATTAAACCAGAAAGAATTTTAGTGGTCCGACTGTCAATTGATTTGATCAGTGATGGATTTTTTGGTAGAGAAATATGAATCATCAAGCACTCCATAATTATACCATGGGAGTTTCGTGAGGGAAGATTGATCCAACGAAGTGATCGAATCTCGTCTTAGAAAAAGGGTGCTTGGAAGATTACAGAAGGAGTTGGTTC
>BQKN01062301.1:0-21011 GCA_022839385.1 Asparagus kiusianus
TATATATATATATATATATATATATATATATATATATATATATATCACCTTAATATATGTACATACTATATACATATTGTATATATATGTGTATGTATGTACACACATATATATACACATACATACAATATGTATGTTACGACCCAAAAATCACGAAGTATTAATCTCTATTAAGACGCTGACACATGTCCCTGCACGTAATCAAACAAATCTCTAACCGAGACGAGCCGACTCGATCGGCCGATAACTTGCGTAACCGAGTCAAAAGGTATTACTTGTCGACCAACCGACTAAATTGACTCGTATTCGGCCTACTGTTCAGCTGACAACTGACGTAACCGAGTCAAAAGTCGGTGCTGGTCGACCCTTAACCAAACAAATAGAGAAACGACAGTTATCTTAAAACCCCGCTATCTAACTGCCCTTGCATTAACTTCTTTGATAAATCATCATTACTCTAGCCCTCATAGTCTTTATGACTAATCGGACCTAGTCAACGCCAAGCACCTGTTATCATTCTCTCATTAAATGATCAGATGCCTCATCCTCTTCGGTAGCCGACACTTGGAAAATGATTGCCGACTCAGCTGCCTAGCTGGACCGAACATTCTCATAACCCTCACATAAACCCCAGAATCTACCATTTGAAGGAGTTTGAGGACCTAACATTCTCATAACCCTTACATAAACCCCCTATTTGATAGCTGACATCAACAGTTTGGCGCCCACCATAGGACCTTCTTTCTTCTTCAAGCACGATATCTGGTTCTGAGCACCCTAGTAGGCATGTCCACCTAGTCTATGAAGAACTACGTGCATGCTACGTTACTCAAGCCCAGTTAGAGTAATCCACTCCATGAATCTCCCAGTCTTTCCAGCAACAATTTGCGGCGTTCACCAATAAACTTCTTAACCGAATTCATCCCCAACAACCTTCCTCATCATTAGATATGCCACCTTCAGCTAGCCAACCCTCAGCCGCTCCACCACCACTAGCGAGGTAGTCGTTGGTCCCTTTAATGCCTGCGTAGGCCGCACCAGCTGGTCATCATAGAAACTATGTTGAGTACATATCTCCTCAGCAATGCTTACAAGTTCGCTTTACGGATCCTCACCAGTATTATCCATAATTTGTGAAGGCCACATGAGAGAGCCCTAGTCCTGGTCGTGGTGACCAAGAACACGCCGCTGGAGGAACATCGTGAGGCCCTTGGCATCATCATATCACTCTAGGCCCATCAACAACAAATAAGGCATCTGGTTATGATCGGTCTTTCAAGCCAATTGCTGAGGCCATTGGGGGGAACACCCCCTCATCGATGATATCATGAATGTCTCTTATGAGAAATTTAAGATGCCTCAGGTGGAGTATTTATGGGAAAATTGAAGAAAAAAATTGAGAATAAAATTTATATTTATCTCTTTAACCGACTTAGAAAAAGAATGAATACAATATCTCTTTGTAATTTCTCTCTAAATGGCTTAGAAAAAAAAATTACAATCTTCTCGATTGGTATCCTGATTTACGAAAGAAGGTAGGGATCAACGGAGACCCTCACTTTTGTTTAAAAAACTGGATTCTTCTTAGTATCGATGGGAGCTTAAATCTTGTATCCTGTTAACGATTCGAATGCTTCACCTCATGGAACGCGGTCTATTGACGTTAAGGAGAACTTGCGTGGCAAGTTAGCAACTCTTAATGAGTTGATAACTCAGAGCGAGTTTAGAACTCTGTAATAGAGTTGATTTGATTTAACCAAAATCGATTTATAGCCAAGAATGAAGAAAAACTCCAAGAACAACTCCTAAGGATCGCCAATCTCCTTAGGTGGTTTTTTCAATCTCCAAAAGTGATCTGCTCAAAGATCTCAGATGCTAGAAGATCTCCCCAAAGATCCTGATCTAAGCTGATTTTTTAGCTTTTTATAGGGAATTAAGGGGTGTAACTAACCCCTAAAATTGCTTCTAAGTGGGGTGTAATCCCCTCAAATCATGGGAAATGATTTCTGGAACCATTCAACTCGTGTTTGAACGAGTCAAATGCAGAACTTGCATTCTAAGCATGAACTTTGCATTCTCAACGTAGGACGTAGAGTTGAGCTCTGCATTTGAGGCCAAAAACATAGTGTTTAGCCCTAAGTTTTATTGCTTGGAACGCAGGAAAGAACTCTGCGTTTTATTCTTGGAACGCAGATGTGAGCTCTGCATTTTTTGAGTTAAAGAGACCATTGATTTGTAGTCTCTTTAGTTAGAGCGTTGCAAAGATTGTGATCTTCATCTTGGCTCCTTAGAATGTAAGAGTCATCAGTTGTAACTCCTGTTAATGATTGTAAAGGTCGTTGAATCAAAACTTCCATCGGTTGTTGTGAATGTCGTTGAATTGTAACCTTCATTGATTGTCATTAAAGTCTCCAAATTGTAGCCTTCTGGAAGTCGTCGAACTATAACTTCCATTATCAGTGCTTAGTAGGGATCAACCATCTGTAGTAATTTTTTAGATAGCCTATAGAATTCCCTCCAAAGTTTTTAAAAGTTCGCGGTTGACTGGAACGAATTTTCAGAATACTTTGGATCCTAATTTTGATTTTAGAATGGTTAGGTGATTGTTCATTACATCCACTTTGAAGGCATTGTGGACTTAATTGCAGACACTAATCACACAAGATCAGTATGAATGTGCCCATCGTGGCCCTGTTTTTGAAGTGCGGAGATGAGCCTTATTGCTTTGAAATGCGGAAAAGAGTCTCACATTTAGAATATGAGAGATGATGACATTAGAGAAAGTCACAAGCCCAATACTAGCAGGTGCTCCACCCTTGTATTTCGTGACTTTCTCGTTGACTTCCTTTAGACCTCCCTTGGTAGAGATCAACCCAACATTTCTGACGAGCGATTGGAGGAAGTTAAGGTAGTTCTTGTTGCATGTGCTCTTAGCATGAAACCTGATGTGATACCTGAAGGGAGTGTTCTTCCTCGTGAGGATCAATGAATCCCTACGGAATCTCTTCTTGATCAGCATTGATGATTAGAACTTGTATGTACTCATCTAAGAGGCTGCATAGCTTCTTGTTGCATGCAGTTTCTTCTTGACTTTAGTCACCTTGATTGCCATTGCTAGTTTTTTTAGTACTGAAGTCTGGCCTCTCATAGATAACACACGAATCTAAGAAAACCAAATAAGTTTTTAAGTAACTGAAGCACCCTAAACCAAACAAGGTAACTTTTTTAGGACTTGATGATAAAGAACTTAGTCAAACAAGCTGAAGCCCAAGTCACCATCGTCAGACTTATTAGCAGGCTCGTCCTTCTCCTCTTCCTTGACAGCAGGAGCAACAACAAACTTACTTAGATCATTGAGATACTCCTTTACTCTCTCAGCCTGTGGGAAGGTGTATTCGGTGCCAACAGCCATGGCAGGAACATTCTTGTAGGCATTGATGAACATGTGCGGCGCAACTATATGAGTTGGGTAAGAGAGAGCCAAGGACTGCGAAGCCACCATAGAAACACTAGATGCATAGCTTTAGAATTGAAACGCGAAGGTGAGCCGTGCATTTAAAATTTGAAACGTGGAGGTGAAATGCACAATTAGAACTTAAAACACAGAGGTGAACCTTGCGTTTAAAATTTGGAATGCAGAGCTGAGTCTCACGTTTTGAAAACTTATACGCAGAGGTGAGCCCTGCGTTTCAGGAGTCAAACTGACTCAGTGTGAACTCGAAAATCACATTTGGGCGGGATTTTTGCCTCAAATCCTGTTCCAATTTGACAGCTCTAGCTGTCTATAAATGGACCGCCATGGTCAAATCAAAAGTCATTTCGACTCTCCTGCTTTCTGCTCAGGTTTTGTCAATGAACATTTTTTGTTTAAACTTTGGCAAGCACTATTCATCTTCCCCGACAACCAATCATCCACATGGCTCCCAAGAAGACTGCTGCGAAACCCAAGAAAGCCCATACGTCGGCTTTGAGCGCGTCGGTGGCCTCGGTCGCCGGCGGCGCTGCTGCTCAGGTGACTGCGCCGCCGCTAGTTCCACTTATCAGTGGTAATCTTGGACCATTAAACTTGCTTTGACAACTTCTGGACTGCAAACGTAGGGTGGCCCTTGCGTTTTTGGATTTAGAATGCAGGACTGGCCCTTACGTTTTGGATTTTCAACACAAGGCTGACCCTTGAGTTTTTGAACGCAGGACTGGCCCTTGCGTTTTGGATTTGGAATGCAAGGCTGACCCTTGCGTTATTGGAATTGGAACGCAGGGCTGACCCTTGCGTTTTGAATTTGAAACGCAGGGCTGACCCTTGCATTTTGTATTTGAAACGCAATGCTGACCCTTGCATTTTCATTCAAGTCTTTTAGACTTTTTTGGCTCTTGGGGTATTTCAAACACTGATTATTATCTCTTTATGTGCAGTGCGCTACTCCAACGAACCTCTTTCATTCCATCACCACTTTGGTCATAAAGGTGGCGTGGATAGAAATATACCCTTCAGCTCTCCCTTGGAACTTCTGGTATTCAGAGATCAGAACAAGGAGCGAGCAGAAATCATCACTCAAGCTTTTCCTAGGACCCTCAGAGCCCTTGTCACATATGCGAAGCTTGAGACAGCATAACACAAAGTTTTAAAGAAGCATGTGTTACTATTTAGAGATTCTGTCAACATGGATGTTGCACGGATGTATGACAAAAACTATAAGTGGCTACAGAACATCAATGGGTGCCTCCTCTTTCTATCGAACATGGAATGGATGTTCCCGATCTGTTATTACTAGTGTGCTTCTATCCTAAGATCTATGGATTGGAAGCTTGTTCGTGAGCATGGTGGAGTTGTTAGCAGACACCTTACCCATCATGGTATTCATCCAGATGGTTTCAATCGACAAATAGTGGATTTGAGGCCTGGTTCAGTGAAGAAAGAACATCCGGTTGGCAAAACTACTAAGCTGGCGAATACATTCGTCAGGAAATTTATATCAGTGATGGACGAATTCACCGCAAAGGACTTCAGAGCTCCGGGGTGGGTGCACTTTACCAAGGCAGGATGGTGGACCTGTATGATTGACTTCGTCATAGAGGAGTTGAGAGGGCCACTTGAAGTTTCTGGTCTTAGAACCCTGATATCGGCCACCCGATACGAGATTAATCAGAATTACAGCGACCACTTTGTGATGTTGGAGTTCTACAATCCCGATACCAACACATTTTTCACACCAGTTAGGGAGTTAGGCTTTGCTCTCCACGAGATGTTTGAAATTTCAGGGTTATCATTCGGGGAATTACCTTATGAAGAATTCATCCCCGGGGCCGAAGAATTGAGGATTTTGGGAAAGGCCGCTCCCGAAATTTATGAGACTTACTGGGAGTTGATATGCCATTTCTACATATGTGCACAGATAACCGGAGTGCATGGGAGCGTTGTCAAGCAGGGCTCCTGGGTTGATTACCTCTTCCAGAACTTGCATCAAAGGAACATGGAGGTAACCTGCATAGCTGTTAGTACTCTTGATGAAATCAATGATAGCATCGATGCTGCTACTGCCCATTACACCAACGAGGCCTAGTAAGATGTTTCCCCACATTGACTGAATTTGAAAGTTTTGACTATCAAGCAGAGACTCCAATTTCTAATATGGCTCTGTTTGCTGCCTTCCTCACACTATGGTTGAAGCGCTGTGTGGTGCTCACCAGGCCAGTGGATGTTATTGCAGTGAAAGTGGTCTATCCGACTGTTCTTTTAGCTCACGGGCGACCTTTGAACCTTCTCACGGCCATGGTGTGCTGTCTACAGAGTGGCCTTCAAGAGTTAGCCTCTGAATTCATCTTAGACAAGGAGATGGACTCAGACGGGAGAAAACTTTTCCAGACTCCCACCCCTCGAGTGTCCATGTCATACATCTATTTGGTGTCATGGTTGTTAGACCCTAGAGGGGGGGGGGGGTGATTAGGGTCTTATGCTAATCTAATCCGATTAAATGCCAATTAAAATTAATTATCAAGTTATCCTAGCAAGTATGAAATAAAACAAGATATATGAGCTAGGATAAGCAAGATGAACAACAAGAAATATCCTAGCAATAAGATATAAGCAATATATGTGCAAGGATATATAAACTAACACAAAGGTGATATAAACAAACTAAAAATGTGATAGTGCAAAATAAACAATGCAAACACACAATATGATCACGGAGTTCGGACCTTTCGTCCTACGTCTCCGCTCCCCACTCCCGGGGAGAAATCCACTATCACAACCGGGTTTTCTACGCTCACTCGAATAACGTTTACACCTCACAGTGTCGGTTTTCAACGCTCACCGATCAACGTCACTCCTCACAATCGGTTTTCTAGTTCACCGAAAACTTCACAACACACTCGGTTTTCTAGCTCACCGAAAACCTTACAACACTCACAATGTAACAAATATAAATTTGTTCTCTATAATAGATAAGAACTCAATGAAAGCACAACTCAATGTTACAATCTCTCACAACCCTAATATACTATGTATGCAAATACAATAAGCTCAAGTGGGCGTGTGTAACAATGAGATAAAATCAAATCTAAACTCAATATAAAACTAGCTTTAATAGAAATGATAATTGACAAGTAATAAATGAAAGCTAGAGTAGAGTTTAGAAAACTTCTCAATGGAAGACAAGATGGAGAGATGGAGATTGGAGCCCAAATAAGAAGATGATCTCTTCCACTTGTGAAAACTTCTTCACAAACAAAACAAACTCTTAAACATACTTAAACCCTTGTTTAAAACTTGTTTAAAAACTTCTTGGATGATCTTGAAAGAGAACAGCAATATGGTACTTATACCCATTCA
Source organism: Asparagus kiusianus (assembly GCA_022839385.1). NCBI lineage: Eukaryota > Viridiplantae > Streptophyta > Magnoliopsida > Asparagales > Asparagaceae > Asparagus > Asparagus kiusianus. The sequence goes on from BQKN01062301.1 coordinate 6,833, forward strand.
AAATCTCAGCCAAAACCCCTAAGCAAAAGACAAAAATAGCCCCAGCCAATGGTAACAAAAATAGCCGTTAGAAGGAATCTGACTGAGCGGCGGTCGACCAAAAAAATTCACGGTCGACCGCGATCCAGATCCCAATATGAGAAAACGAGCAGAGACTTATTCGGTCGACCGGTGTGGTCGACCGATGGAAATTTCGAGCTCTCGGTCGACCGGTGCGGTCGACCGACAAACTCTCTGCTGCCCACTGACGAAAGAACATAGGTGCGGTCGACCGGTGCGGTCGACCGAGAACTGATACATGAAAAATCTGATTTGCTGATTTTAAAACAGATTTTGAGACTTTTGAAAATATGTTAAAAATAATAAATGAAGTCCAAAAATAATAAAACTTTGGGAAATGTATATAAACATGTAAATAAACATGTTACAAAAAAAAAATTTCCAAATTGCATTTCCCATTTGTAAAAAATCATCATTTTGCAAAATAGTCCAAAACACGAAAATGTAAACATGTGAATTTTGACATATAGGTTAAACCATGTTTTGAAACTTTGCACAATGATTTTGTAGACTTAATAAAATATATATATGATTGTTATTAAGTCCATAAATTGAGAATACAACATTTTCACAAAATTGCATATTCTATGCAATAAATACCAAAACACATTAGTAAATATGAAACATGTGATTTCATATTTATAAACATGAAAACCAAAACTTGTATGTATATATATAACTATATATATACAAAACCAAAACGTGTATGTGTGAATATGATTGAGCTTAAAGTACTAACACACATAATATAAACTCCTAAACTAAAGTTACCCAAGCTTTGATCTTGATCTTCAATTAAGCTTGACTTGGTACACATTGCGGATGAAGCTTGAACTTGATCTTTAACTTGAATTGTACATTGCTTCACTCCACAATTCCGCCAACCTCCATTGGATATCATCGTTGTAGCACATATTCCATCCAACCTCCAACTACGTTGTTTGTCTATAATAAATAAGAAAACACAAATACTAGACAAACAACATTAGTGGTAAATTGTTTGTTAAACATCATTAAAACAAGAAGGCCAACAATCTCCCCCTTTTTGATGATGAAAAACAATTTACAAAAAGGATATATGCATGAAAGGAAATAAATATATAAATTATAATTCACATGCATATAAACAAGGAAATGTATACTCACAATATTTCCCCCCCTTTGACAACATCAAAAAGGGGACAAAGGGATGAAGAGAGCGAAAGCTCCCCCTATCAATATGCATGGGTGAGTATAACACATAGAAAGATATATGGATTGCTCCCCCTATCAAAATGCCATATAGAGTATACGAAATGAAGATCATGGCAAACATATGTGAGCAAGCATAAAAAATGCTAAACACCACTCACATAAAAAAATACAATGAGGACACATAATGATTTGTGTCTCATTATAAAAACCATGTATAAGAATAGATTTATGAAATAAAAAAAGAGAAACATGAGAATCATGTAAAAAGTTTTCAAATGAAAACAAATCAACCAATTAAAATCATAAATCGCAAGTAAATCATATAAGAACAAAAACCAAATCATCATTGATTTTAAAAAAATCAAGAGAGGCAACCATATTTAGCTCTTGAGCTAGTAACAACCCATATAAATATTTTTAGCACCCGGTAAACAATGTTTGGGAGTAAACACCCAATGACTCCGGAAGGTTATATAAACGTAGTCCTCTCATCAAAACAAAATTAATAATCATGAAAACAAAAGAATTTGATCAAAGAAAATTTGTTTTCATAAAAAGTTTCAAAGCATAATTTTCAAAACCAAGAAAAGAAAAAGTAAGAACACTAAAATTCTTGGTTTAAAATTTAAATTTGTTTTGGTACCCAAGAACTCTTGGTACCAAAAGATTTAGGGACATGACCCCTATCATTAAAGCTCAAAGCCCTAGGGTTATGAACCCTCTTAGGCATATGTGGTGCACTAACATGGTTAAAGCAATATTTATTCAAATGACCCTTCCGATTACAATTTGTCCAATGAAAGAGATCCATTTGTTTTTGTGGACCATTAGCTTGTGCATGGGAAACATTAGAAACATTTGCAAACATGGATGGTCTTTTAAAATTATTTTACAAATGAGAAACCTTATCAAAATAAAACTTTCCTAAGTGGTCATATCTACCACAAACATCACATTTAAAAACATGTGGCTTAATAAAATCATTTGGCAAAGGTGAAGTCTTTTTCAAATCATAGCAAATTTTGCCAAATGGCCAAAACGTCCACAAAGATGACATTTAAATGCATTAGCATGTTTATGATGTGCATGATAAGCATATGCATGTGTATGTGATGAAGAAGCTACATGAGATGTACAAGAAGGATTAATATTCTTATGTTTTTGTGCATCATAGCAAAATTTAGCTAGATGGCCTTTACGACCGCAAATTGAACACTTATAAACTTTGCTATATGTGTGTGCATGATGAGTAGATGATGACTTAGACTTGGCACACATATCCATAAGCTTCTTATGATTATTGATGCATATTTTCAAAGTTGAATCTAAAGATGAAATGTATTTTTTCATAAGATTCAAGTCTTCATTTTTAGGCACATATGCACTTTTAGAAGTAGAACATAGATAGTCATTTATAAAGGAAGCAGTATTATTTTGTATGTTCTTTACTTCTAATATGGCATTATCTTTTTCATGAGATAAGCTAGTTATAGAGGATGTCAACTTTTTATTTTCCAAACTTAACATGTCATTGTTTTCCTTAAGCATAGCATTTTCTTTAGTAATGACATCAAATTTGGAAGCTAGAAACTCATGATCGGATTTTAAATCTTCATGCTTACTTTGTAAATTAATGAAATCATTTTGTAATTTCTTGTAGGCATGCAATAATTTATCACTAGCACAAGCAAGTTCATCATTAGGTAAATCATTAATAGATTCGAACTCGCAAACCTCACTAGGGTTATCGCCTAGTGCTCGTGTGCATGAAGCTCCACATGAACTTGAAGCGGGATCCTCCAAAGCTTGTCGGATCGCCTCCAAGTCTCCTTGATGTGCTTCTATAAATATCCATAAGGTGTAAGCACTATCAAAATGAACAAACTTGTTAGACATAGATGAATTAAAAGCATTTAGCAAATATTCTAACAAAATATTGTTCATTGTAAACATACGATGATCATTCTTATTCCACTTTGATTTCTCCAAAGTGGGCATAATATAAGCATCATCTATAATTTCCCATAAATCAAAGTGTTTAGATTGAACAAAAAGTTTAAATCTAACACACCATTGGGCATAGGGGGAAATTATCTAATCTAGGAGCAATATTGATGGCATAACCTAAACCATGCATATCCATAATATAAAAAGTAAGCAAGATACAAATAAAGCTCAAAATTAGAATAGCACAACAAGCTAACTTGGATCTTTAACTCAAGGCGATTAGACCTTAAATCAAAGAGCACCAAGCTCTGATATCAATTGTTAGACCCTAGAGGGGGGGTGATTAGGGTCTTATGCTAATCTAATCCGATTAAATGCCAATTAAAATTAATTTTCAAGTTATCCTAGCAAGTATGAAATACAACAAGATATATGAGCTAGGATAAGCAAGATGAACAACAAGAAATATCCTAGCAATAATATATAAGCAATATATGTGCAAGGATATATAAACTAACACAAAGGTGATATAAACAAACTAAAAATGCGATAGTGCAAAATAAACAATGCAAACACATAATATGATCACGGAGTTCGGACCTTCCGTCCTACGTCTCCGCTCCCCACTCCCAGGGAAAAATCCACTATCACAACCGGGTTTTCTACGCTCACCCGAATAACGTTTACACCTCACAGTGTCGGTTTTCAACGCTCACCAATCAACGTCACTCCTCACAATCGGTTTTCTAGTTTATCAAAAACTTCACAACACACTCAGTTTTCTAGCTCACCGAAAACCTTACAACACTCACAATGTAACAAATAAAAATTTGTTCTCTACAATAGATAAGAACTCAATGAAAGTACAACTCAATGTTACAATCTCTCACAATCCTAATATACTATGTATGCAAATACAATAAGCTCAAGTGGGTGTGTGTAACAATGAGATAAAATCAAATCTAAACTCAATATAAAACTAGCTTTAATAGAAATGATAATTGACAAGTAATAAATGAAAGCTAGAGTAGAGTTTAGAAAACTTCTCAATGGAAGACAAGATGGAGAGATGGAGATTGGAGCCCAAACAAGAAGATGATCTCCTCCACTTGTGAAAACTTCTTCACAAACAAAACAAACCCTTAAAAATACTTAAACCCTTGTTTAAAACTTGTTTAAAAACTTCTTGGATGATCTTTAAAGAGAATAGCAATAGGGTATTTATACCCATTCAAAATCTCAGCTAAAACCCCTAAGCAAAAGACAAAAACAGCCCCAGCCAACGGTAAAAAAAATAGCCGTTGGAAGGAATCTGATTGAGCGGCGGTTGACCGAAAAAATTCGTGGTCGACCACGATCCAGATCCCAATCTGAGAAAACGAGCAGAGACTTATTCGGTCAACCGGTGCGGTCGACCGATGAAAATTTTGAGCTCTCGGTCGACCGGTGCGGTCGACCGACAAACTCTCTGCTTCCCACTGACGAAAGAACATAGGTACGGTTGACCGGTGCGGTCGACCGAGAACTGATACATGAAAAATCTGATTTGCTGATTTTAAAACAAATTTTAAGACTTTTGAAAATATGTTAAAAATAACAAATGAAGTCAAAAAATAATGAAGCTTTGGGAAATGTATATAAACATATAAATGAACATGTTACAAAAAGAATTTTACAAATTGCATTTCCCATTTGTAAAAAATCATCATTTTGCAAAATAGTCCAAAACACGAAAATGTAAACATGTGAATTTTAACATATAGGTTAAACCATGTTTTGAAACTTTGCACAATGATTTTGTAGACTTAATAAAATATGTATATGATTGTTATTAAGTCCGTAAACTGAGAATACAATATTTTCGCAAAATTGCATATTCTATGCAATAAATACCAAAACACAATAGTAAATATGAAACATGTGATTTCATATTTATAAACATGAAAACCAAAACTTGTATGTATATATATAACTATATATATACAAAACCAAAACGTGTATGTGTGAATATGATTGAGCTTAAAGTACTAACACACATAATATAAACTCCTAAACTATAGTTACCCAAGCTTTGATCTTGATCTTCAATTAAGCTTGACTTGGTACACATTGCGGATGAAGCTTGAACTTGATCTTTAACTTGAATTGTACGTTGCTTCACTCCACAATTCCACCAACCTCCATTGGATATCATCGTTGTAGCGCATATTCCATCCAACCTCCAACTACGTTGTTTGTCTATAATAAATAAGAAAACACAAATACTAGACAAACAACATTAGTGTTAAATTGTTTGTTAAACATCATCAAAACAAGAAGGCCAACAATGATTTGTCTTGCATTGCCCTGCTTTGATGACAATGCCTACATCAAGTGATGCTTCAGCTCCTCTTGTTTAGCAACTCGAGACTGCTCAATAGGTTGGCTGGTACCAGGGGAAATTCTGGCAAATATTAACCAGGGATATTAGCTATAATATAGCTCACTGGTTTCCTAACTTCGAATGAGGTGCAAATGGACAAGTGTACCAAGACACAAAGGGTCACAATTCATTCACCACCCTTAACGAGGGTGTTTTCTAGTGCCTGATCAACATATGCCCAGGTTATCTCGTCTTTCGACAAGGGAGAAAGTGCTTCATCGAGCCTTACCAACCGCATCGATTCTCACGGCAATTTGGGTATGATCAGATATATGTCAGAAATCCTAACCCTAGGCTTGCATTCATTGGCAATGTATACGAGGGAACAAGGGCTTGGTATTATTCCGTTGCGGGTTATACCAGGGCCACATTCAGATTGCTACACAAAACACCCAACACATATACTTCCTTAGGCTTTTGTAATTGGTACCAAGTCGCTTTGCAAATCCCCGAATACAAAATTTATAGTTCTTGCTTGAAGGTGGTTTAGAAGATGTATGATTCAAAAAGGGTGGAATTGATGAGTACTAGTCACTTGAGCCAGAAACTGTTGCAGAAGATGAAGATGAAGCAACTGTATCCCCTAAGATGGAGTCTCCAATGGTTACAACTCGGAGCAAGAAGGCAACTGGGAAGCGTGCCCTTACAGCAGAAGAATCTAGTCAATATGAGAAGCGAGCTCACCGAAAACTATTGGTCGAGTCCCCAAAGTCCCAAGCCCAGAAAGGAACAAAGCTTATGCAAGATGCTTTCAAATTGGCACATATAGAGGAGGAGAAGGAGCGAGAGTCATCTGTTAGGGGCCTCTCTCATCAAACTAGACTTCGTTCAGTTGGCCCAGCTTTGTTGGGTACTGCCTCTCCTATCATCCACCAGACAAAGAAGAGGACAGGGATGAATTGCTTGCTGAGAATGCAGAATCTTTCCCAATAATGGACCATGCTACTTCAACAACTTCGGGTCAGGCTTCAGGTGTCATACCTCCACTCACAGAGGCGATACCAGAAGGAGTCGAGCCTGCACAAACTCAAGCTGAAGAGGTTAGGCCTCATGTAGATAAACCTATAGTGGCCGAACCTAAAAAGCTTAGCGGGAGTCAGTCTCCCTTTGCTTCAGCCTTAATGCCACCCATAGGGGATAGAAGGCCTAGCCCGACAACATGAATAGTTCGTAAGTCGACCACTATTGTGAGCTCGTCGGAACCTTCCGCTACAGATAATGAAGAACAAGTAAACTATGAGAGCTCTCCACATGACGACGATGATGATAGAGATGAAGATGGTGATGGTGATGGTGATGATTATGGTGATTGGGATAACCTAACACCGTTCACCTCCGATAAAGCGTTAGTCTATATCCCTATTTCTCCCCCAGGTAAGCGTCGTTTATTTTGGACTTCCCCAAAAGTTCTGTTTTGCATTCTAACAATTTTTTGTATGTAGGGTCACCGACTCCAGTGACTAAGGAGGCCACGGTCATAACTCCACCACCAGAATAGCTACCACTTACACCAACAACTACTCCTCCTCAATCGACGAAGCCACTTCCATTCAAGATTTCTCTTACGAAGGCTGGGAGTGCTTCAAGTTCAGCTCAAGTGGGTGTGCTTATGGCTCTCTCTTCAAGCCCTGCACACTTAGATATTTTAGTTCCTTCTCCAGCCTCTTCACCGAAATCACCTGCCAGCTTTTTGCCGAGCTTTGTGACTTTGGAGGCCTTAGTGCCATCTCCCATTGCTTATTTAAGCCCGGTAGATGTCCTTGACTTGCCCGGGATCTCGCTTGGTCATTTAGAGAGTGTAATGAAGAAAGTGGTCGAGATCGTCATTGCTGGTCGGAGCACATTTGAGTCTTTCAGACCTTTTTTGACCAGCAGTCTAAACATCGTCAAATGTTTAAGTGACGTTCAATGTATTGATCACTGTTCAAAGAGGATCTCTCACTTAGAAGTTGATTTAAAAGCCTAGGAAGAATTAGGACGTGTAGATCTTGAAGCTCGGATTGAATCAACCCTTGTTGACATTCAGACTGAGGCGGCCCATCAGTATGAAATCATTCAAAGGGGCTTGGTTGAGAAGGAGATCCAGGTTGTAGATTTACAAAAGCAATGCGCTTAGAGGCAAGATGAGCTATCTATTTCAACCACCACTATGCAGACTGCCCGAGAATCAATCACTCGAAAAGAAGAGATTATCGTCCGACTACAAGCAGAGGTGGCTTGAGAAAAGCCTAGCTTGCTCGAGAAGAATCTATTGTGCAGAAGCTCACGCTCAAGAATATAGAAACTTATGCAAATTATCATAAAGAGGTTCAAGCTCTTGAGGGGGCAAGAAGGATGCTGCTGCCTAGGCGTCGGATGAGGATGAGCTGAGGAGGAAAGCTGAAATGATGGTGCGAGCTGCTCATGAGGAAGAGCTCTCAACAGTCAAGTCTTGGCTCTCATCTATCCAATTGATGGGCCCCCGATCCTAATTTTGTATTGTTCTTTTGATAAGAACAAAATCTTATCTGTCTCACTCCTTTCCATTTTGAAATAAAGTGATACTGTTTTGGCTTTCCATTGTCTCTTTTACGTTTCATGTTTGATACTGTTTTGGCTTTCCATTGTCTCTTTTACATTTCATGTTTTGACTTGAAACAATGAAAATAACTAAAAATGTCAGAGGTGTAAATTTAACTTAGCATAAATTCCTACACAAAGAAAGATTTAACACTTTTCTTATTATCATTTAAGATAATTCCAGAAAATTTTTAGTTCGCTGGGGGTTTCATGAATACCTGTCATCCCATTAGAGGGGAATTAACAAGTTCATGAGGGTTTGACTATTATAATAACAATAATTTATAGACTTATCATCTTATTTGAATAAGATTGATAAGTTAAACTTGTCAGAGGTATGATATTAACTTGACAGGGTTGAATACTTATGGTTTGAACAAGATTTTGAGGACTCACCGCTTTATTGAAGAGAGTCGATAAGTGGATTTTGTCTGAGGAGCGATATAAGCTGAGCAAAATTAGGTACTTGTAATTTGAACAAGTGTTTTGAGGACCTATCGCTCTATTAAAAAGAGTTGATAAGTGGATTTTATCTGAGGAGCGATATGAGCTAGGAAAAATTAGGTACTTGTGATTTGAATAAGTTTTTTGAGGAACTATCGCTCTATTGAATAGAGTTGATAAGTTGATTTTGTCTAAGGAGCGATATGAGCTGGGCAAAATCAGATACTTATGGTTTGAACAAGTATTTTGAGGACCTATCGCTCTATTGAAGAGAGTTGATAAGTGGATTTTGTTTGAGGAACGATATGAGCTGGGCAAAATCGGGTACTTGTGATTTGATTTTAGGACCTATCGCTCTATTAAAGAAAGTCGATAAGTTGATTTGATCTTGAGCATTTTTAAGGACTTATCATCCTATTTATGAGGATTGATAAATTGATTTTATCACCAGAAGAAGCTTATCATACTAAGAAAACAAGTTGAATTCATACTCCGTGGGAATAATAGTTTTCAGAGGTATGATATTAACTTGATAAGAATTGATGAGGATTTATCGCTATACTGATGAGAGTCGATAAGTTAGCTTTGTCACAAAAAAAAGCTTGTCATATTAAGAATGAAACAAGCTGAAATCATGTTCTGTGTGGATGATGATTGTCTTGATGATATTCGTAATTCTATCATCTTATCAAACGAGGTTGATAAGCTAATTTTGTTAGGACCCCTGTTGGAGAAATACAGAGATTTTGACAACACTCTGTCGAAAGAGTTCATGACGCAGGACTCATATGAGAGTAAGTGTCATGTTTGAAATGCGGGGGTGAGCCCTACGTTTTATAATTGTGAAACACAAAGGTGATCTCTATGTTTGAGGGATGAAACGTAGAATTGAACTCTGTATTTGTAGTTTTGAAATGTAGGGCTGAGCTCCGTGTTTTAGAATTTGGAACGTAAGAGCTGAGTTCTGCGTTATGGTTGGTGTCTAACCAACTTATCTTAAAACACAAAAATCATGTTCTGGGTAGGATTTCTTTCCTAGAATCCCATGTGGATTTAATAGCCTGGTGGCAGCTATATAAATAGCCCAACATGGGTCACATCAAGAGTTTCATAACTCTTCCTTGTTCTCTTCAATTTTCAAATGAGAGTTCTCATTTCTTCCTCAAGATATCTGGCAATCTTCATCAACTCTTCGACAACAACCCTCAATGGGGTTTAAGAAGACTGTTTCCAGGCATAGGAGGGTCATCGAGACGTTCCAGGCGATCCATTAGTTAAGGCCGCCGGCGGTGCTATTGTTCAGGTGGCTGCACCGCTGCAGGTTCCCCTCCACCATGGTAAGTAGGGACCTTTACAGCTTGTTTCAACAAGTTTCAAACCCTATACGATGAGTTCTGGGTTGTCAACAATGAGCAAGACTCGTTCTTTTCTAATGGAAATGCAGGAGCAGGCCTCTGCGTTAATTGTGAAATGCGGGATTGACTCCTGCATTTTGTAACTAGAACGTGGGTCTTGATCTCTGCATTTTGAAATTAGAACGTTGGGTTAGCCTTACATTTTTGGTTTGGAAAGGCTGACCCTTGTGTTTTTGGATTTGGAATGCAAGGCTGGCCCTTGCGTTTTTGGATTTGGAAAGCACGGCCTGCTCTTGCGTTTTGGATTTGGAACGCAAGGCTAGTCTTTGTGTTTTTGATTTTGGAAATATAGGGCTGACCCTTGCGTTTTGAATTTAAAACGTAAGGCTGGCCCTTGCGTTTTGGTATAGTCCTTTGAACTTTTACCAGTCGTTTGCTTCTTAGCTACTAACTTTTGGCTTTTTGTTTTGCAGTGCTCTTTCCTAATGTGCTGCTTTCTCTCCAGCATTACTTCGTGTACACATGTAGTCTGGATGATGGTTACAATCTCATCGTTGAACCTCCATTATTCACCCTTCCATGCTAAGAGCGTAGGTCCACAATACTGGGAGCAAGACCATCCACTCTTAGGGCCATAGTTACAGAGATGGAAATTGAGACGCCGAAGAACCACGATCAATTTGTAAAGTCAACGTTCCTTTTTGGAGATCACGTGGAAATGGATGACAAGTCTATTCATGTAGAGAACTCCAAACTACTGCGGAGAGTTAACAATCGTTTTCTTTTCCTGCTAAACATGGGGCGAATGTATTCGCTCTCTATTTCCAGAACATCTCGTACTGCAGAAACCTAGACTTTGATCTCGTCAAGTAGAAGAATAAAGTACCCCTCGGGACCTTCATACATCAAACCATCCATCTTATGAGGAATGATGGGCAAGTGATGGGTTTGAGGCCCGGTAGGGTTGAAAAGAAAAACCCTGCTAAAGAGTTGACCCTTCCGACGAACATTTTTGTTCACCAATTTATTCTTGCTTAGGGTGAATTCCCTGCTCAAGCACTTAGATCTCTATCTTGAGAGCGGTACATCCCGAAGTTTATGCAACTTTTGGGAAGTGATGTGCTACTTCCAGATTTGTGCTCAGCTGACTGCGCTACGCGGGGGCGGTGTCATGCGGACTTCTTGGGTAAATTATCTATTCTAGAACTTGAATCAGAAGGATGTAGTTGTGATCCGACTTGCCGTGAGCTCTCTTAAAAGCATCAAGGCTCGCATTAAAGCTTCCAATGCTTGCTATATCAATGAAGCTCAGAAGGATACCTTTCCGCCATCCACCCAATTCGAGAGCTTCCATTACCAAGTTGAGGCTCCCATCTCTGACACAGCCCTCCTTGCAGGCTTTTTAATGATATGGCTAAAGCGATGCATAGTCCTATCTAAGCCCATTGAGTCCATCTTGGCTGAGGTAGTATACCCAGTAGTTCTTCTAGCCCATGGGAGGCTAGTAAGTCTTCTCTCTGTGATGTTATGCTGCTTGCAGAGCGGCCTGAGCGAATTAACTTCCATATTTCTTGACCTTAGGGAGATTGGCGTCAGTAGGAGGAAAATTTAAAGACTCTTCAACCTCACGTACCAGTGTTGTACACTTATTTAGTGGTTTGATTTGTCATGCACTTCCCCTCATTGATGATAGTGGCTTCTCCAGATAGCAGATACTTCATCCCATTTGTACAGCGGCTCGAGACAACCTAATGGAAGAATGCGTACATAGTCTGGGCTCGACAGATCCTGTCAAAAGAGCTCAGTTACCATATATTCTACTGTTCTCCCAATTTTAATAGAATGGAAGAACAGTGCAAAACATATATGGATGTAGGTCACAAGGGCTTCACATCCCTACACGGGGGAATTTCTAATGGCTCCTCACAATTAGGCCTAATTATCTTGTTTTTTGACAGGGTGAGTGGTGCATTATCGAGCCCTATATGCCCTCTCGATTTGCTTGACAGCTTGGGTATAACCAACTATATGTTAGAAATCCCAATCTGAAGCTGGCTCTTGTCAAAAACTTATATGAGGGGCCCTCGTCGTGGTATTACTTCACAGCTGGGAATAGCCATGTAGTATCTACATTGCCCTCTGATGCCCAACTACCATACTATTCTGGAATTCTGTAACTGGTTTCATAAAGCTTCTCAGATATCAGAATATAACATGTATACCTCCTGCTTGAAGGAGATCCAGGAATTATACGAGTCCCGAAAAGACTCAAAGAAGACCCCACCTGAAGGGGATGGATGAGTATTTATCCTAAGAGCAAGCAACAATTGAAGTAGGAGAAGTCCGAAAAGAGGCAAAAGCAATTGAGCCTCGCAAAGAAAGGGCAGCAGGGAAGCAAGCCTTCACTACCGAAGAAGCAGACCAATATGAGAAGAGGGCTCGCCGACGACTATCCATCAGGACTCTGACTTCTAAAACTCGTTGAGGGGGTAAAACTAATACAAGATGCTATCAAGTCTGCCCCTCCTGTGATTACAGATGATGAAGAGGAGCAATTGTCCACTCCATTAGCTTCTCCACAATAAGGGCTCACATCGCTTGGCCCAGTTTTTAAAGAACCAGCTGCTCATGAATCCACTAACCCAAGCCCTACAGCTCCTGGCACATTGGTGCCTTCCTCAACTGCTCCTCTGGGTTCAGAGTTTTTAAGAGGACTTATTGAGCAGCTGGAGGGCGGGATAAAACAGACAATTAACCTCATTAGCATTGGGCGAGGTACTTTTGAGGATTTTAAGCCCTTCTTAACAAGTTGCTTGAACAACAACAAGTGTTCGGGCGACACTCAATAGATCGAGCACTGCACAGAGAGCGTCATTTTCCTAGAGGCAGATTTAAAGGCTTTAGAAGACTTGGACCATGCTGATTTGGAGTTTGAAATAGAGCAAGCTTTTGCTATCATTCAAACCGCAAAAGCACATCAAAAAGAGGCCCTTCATAAGAACTTATCTAAGAAGGAGGCACATGTCGCAAGCTTGCAGGAGAAGTGTGCTCAAGTACAAGCTGAACTGACTGCTTCTGCTGCTACCATTACTCGATTATAGGAGCAGCTTGCTAAGGAGGAAATGGCTGTGATGAAACTCCACCTTAAGAGTGCAAAGATTTATGATGATTATCATAGAGAAATGCACGCTCTTGAGGAGATTCGGAAAGAGGTCACTACCATGGTGCCTATTGAAGCAAAGCTCAGGAGGGAGGCCGCTGAAATGGTTCGAGCGAACCACAAAAAGAAGCTCTTAGACATCAAGTCCAGGCTTGCATCCATTAAGCTGATGGCCCCTGATACTTAGCTTCATTTGTCCCCTCTTTTTAGTTTAGTGCAGATTTTTGTATCATTTTCTCAACAAGTATTGTCACTTTATAGCAACTCAACAATATAGAATGAAAATGATATCATTTTGTCTTTCACTGTTCATTTTTTTGTTTTAACTTAGAACAATGAAAAGATTGAGAATGCCATAGGTGTAATGTTAACTTAGCATAAATATGAAATTCTCTTTATTATCAAAATAATTCTAGAAATTTTAATCGTCAGAGGTGTAATGTTAACTTGACGATATACAAGTTGGGGACGGTTTAAAAGATTTGTTACTCTCAACTCAATGAATTTCGAGTAACCAACCCCCAGTCTAAGTGAGTTTGATTTCTCCTCTTAGCCTTAGCTAGGGATCAGGAAAGGGGGCTCATTATCTACGGGTAGTATTTCTTGAGAAATTTCCTATTGATTGGCATCATGAGCCTATCATCTTTCTTATTAATGAGACGGTAAGCACCCTTCGAATAGACTAATTCTATTATGAAGGATCCCTCCCACTGTTAGGTCCTTTTGTTTTGATGATATTTAACAAATAATTTACCACTAATGTTGTTTGTCTAGTGTTTGTATTTTGTATTTATTCTAGGTAAACAATATGATGGAGGATGGATGGAATCAAGCATTCACGATCATATCCAATGGAGGTTGGCGGAATAGTGGAATAAAGCCTATGTAATTCAAGTTGAAGATCCAAGTTCAAGCTTCATCCGCACAATTTGCCAAGTCGATATCATTGAAGACCTTCATCAAGCTTGGGTAATTTAGTTTAGGTTTTATATTATGTGTGTTAAGTACTCTAAGCTCAATATCATATACACACACATT